>SSNU01000001.1:24547-65673 GCA_012064415.1 Gyrodactylus bullatarudis
TCATGAAATATGTGTAATGAGTATTGTAGAAATATATAAACCTTTCAAGAAATTTCATTAAACATTCTGGGATTAATGAAGATTAGCATAGAGGAGACTCTTAGAATAATCAAGTTTGGACCTAATGTGTGATATTATAGTTTTAATATTAGTTAGTCGTGACAGTCTGATATTTTATATTTTTTATCAATCATATTATATGATGATAGTAAATAGTGATTTGAATTGAAATTCCATCAAAAGTAGCCAATCAATTCAAACTTTCAATTTGCAAAATTCATCATTGAAATTTTGAGCGATTACTTGATTTTATTTGCTGTCTAAAAGGATTGAAACAGCAGACAAATAAAAAAGACCTCATAATCTGCAGTTCATAAAATCTTGATCGTATTTGAGTTTTTGATGAGAAAATTGAGATTTTCTGAAAACTATAGTTTCAATTACCTTTAAATTTTAAAGACTTACAAGTTTAGTAAGAGGTGGCCACTGAATTCGTCTTGATCCGATTAGAATATTCAAGAATTATTTTTATTGATCTTTCTTAAAGCTTTCATAATGTCATAGTGTCTGCTTGGGATAAATTGGCAAATTCAGTATTAAATAATGGCTTCATTTCGGCCTAACTTGCTTAGAAATGATTTTTACTGTGACTTTTGAGAAAAATAAAAAAGAATTTTGAATACTCTTATCTTGAAAATTACAGCTAAATATTTTCTGGTAAATAATTGTTTTAGTCTACTGTAATTATCAGCTGACTTGAAGCCATTAAATTTTTACTTTTTAATGATTTTAAACAAATTTAATGAGAGAATAGCAACTGTTCTAAAATCATTTGATATCTCATATCAGGAAAATGGTTGATAAAATTATTCATAAAAATAATTTATTTTTTAAACAGAGATTAGGTAATAAACCCTTTCCAATTAGTATTTTCCCAATCTAAAGCTAGTTGACATAAAGATGAGAATTTACTATTTTTCCAAAGAACTCGATATTTTTCTCCGGATTCCCAGAACAAAATAATTTTTTGAATTCTATAGTTTTGAACCCAAAATTTTTATCGATTTTGATGATTCGAAGCAGTTAAGATTTTACTGTTTCCGAGAAAAAGTTAAACTTCCAGATTTCGGATAATTTTCCTTCTAGATAATTGAAAAATTCAAATGGTTCGATTTCACACGTTAATGACGAATTTCAGTAAACTTCTACAGGTTAATTCAAATTCTTCGTTCAATGTTGATCCCAAATATCATCACTTAACTGCTTCGAATCATTGAAATCGATGAAAATAAATCACAATTATTATCACTTAACTGCTTCGAATCATCGAAATTTTGTGTTCGAAAAAGTGAATATTTGGTACATTTTCGAAATTCGAAAAAAGGTCTAATTTTGGTCAGATTGAATTTTTTTAGAATATCCTCATCTTATTAGCTCATTCCATTTTAGAATTCAAAAGATTATTTTGTTCTGTGAATCAGGAGAAATATATCGAATTTTTTGTAAAAATAGTAAATTCTCATCTTCATGTCAATTAGGTTTACGTTTTCAGGTTAGTATCAAAACTCGAGGGTTATTTTTAATTTTCTTATGGGAAATTCACACTTGCAGTATCATTTTTTTCGTTTATTTCAGTCATAGTATAATAGACCGATGTTATTTTACAGAATCATTATTTATTTTATTTTCATCCCTTTTTTTATTTATAATTTAAGGGACCCACTCTAAGTCGGCGTATAAAATAAATAGTGATTTACTCAGAAAACTCGCTCTAATACTTAACAGATTAATAGAATTTAGTACACTTGGAAGAAATTTACTCAAATCGCTCATCGATATGATAAATTTAATCTTCAAGTATTTTAATATTATCCCACTGAATTTCGCTTCAAAATACCTTTCTATGCTTCTGTAATAAGATTAAGAAAATGGGGAAAAATTTTCAAATTAAAAACGTTTTTAATGTTTTATTTTTTATAATTCTAACTTAAACTCACATTATTTCTTACAAAAATGTTTTTCCAATAGTTAAAAATGGAATTAAATGGAATCTCTTATTTATCTTGAATATTACAATTTTGATCGGTCAAAACATTTTTTTGTTTGAAAAATTTCACAATCTTATTTATCCAAATAAAACATATTTGTTATAAAGAGATAAAAATCATTCCTAAATATCACAGAAAAACCAATTTCACCAGGATGCTCTTTTTCATGTAAAAAAGTTAGAAATTCATTTAATTATTTGGGATTTTGGTTATCAATGATAACTTATCATTCAATAAGGGTTTATTGATTTGAAGAATTTTTCAGACTTGAATGTCGTGTCATGTCGAGACATGTTTCAATAATAAATGGTCGGAAAAAGTTCAAGGAAAATCTGAAAATTGTCAATTTGATTACATTTTTGAGTCTAAAAATAAACACTAATGACTGATCTAAATCTAAATGCCCAACGTGAAAAAGTTTCCATTCTAGTTGAGAATTGAATTTCTGTACATTTTTGATTAACCAATCACACGAGAGAATTCATTTTCTCCCATCAAATTAGATTCTTTTCTCATATGTACGTGAAAGACAGTTTAGAGAAATTTGATCGTAATTTAATATAACGTAGAATATGTGTTAGGTGAAATATTTAATACTGATGCTAGAGCTATTACGAAGCCGAGAAAATTATTTTTTGAGTTTCGCATAGAAGCGAGCCAATTAAAAGAGTGTTACAATTAAATCAGCCCAATTTTATGAATTTCTAGAATTCACCAATTTTCCACTGATGACGAATTTCTGTGGAACCAAAATACCAGTATTCAATAACTTAAAATGTCTGGAATCAACAATAAAATTTTGAGATCAAACATTTGAATACAGTGGAAATTGGGCAAATTTCTGTAAATCATTGAGTTCTTTTCAAATAACTCAACATTTTTTTCACCATAAGAGTAAAGAAAATGTTTGTAAAAAATACAAAATTCAACTTTTACAACGTTTAGGTTAGTCTATAACGTTGTTCGCTTGCTACCTGACTATGTTGTCTTCTGGCTTGTATTGGTCTGTCTGTAGAAAGAGGAGAAAAGGGTGTAGTATTTCTTAAAGAGCAAGGATTATAAAAATTATAGTGATTGTTACAATAATCAGAATTATTAGAGTAATAACTCTGATAATATAATTCATCACTTGAAGGAAAATTAAAATAAAGATTAGAATAAAAAACATTTATAGAACAACGTTATAGACAATCTATGCCGAACAGCTCCCTGAAGAACTACTTGGTTCAAAATTATGTTTAGGTTAGTAATTTTTGTAGCTTTTATCAATAATAGAAGGCCCAGAAAAATTCTTCATTCTTTTGGAAAGTCGAGTTTATCAATTATCGTGAAGGAAGATAACCAAAAAAATAACAAAAACTTTCTAAACCTAAATTCTAATAATATTTCGAATGCATTCTCTGATCACAGATATCTGTAAGCTAAACTTTTTAGAAGATGACGCATTAATAATTATAATAGACGCACTCCAAAGTATGAACATTAACTAAGAAATTATTTTATGAACTTGAGAGTTTTAGGCTCATATCGCAAGGCTGTTGCGTCTGAACCTTTTCTCCAGAAATCTACCTCAAGCGATCATGAAACAATTGTTCCAGTTTTAAGCCTCGTCGTTGAGTTTAAAGTGGAAATGTTCGGTCACCAGTAGATGGAAATTTCAATATAAATCAATGGCTTTAAACTGTTCATGCGGTAAATTATGTCAAAAAATATACAATAACCCCTATCTCAAGAAATAATTTGATTCACTAGATGTTTCAGCTTACTGCCTCTTTGATGTATATCCGCAAAAAAGTTAGAAGCAAACTTGATATTTTCGAACAAAAAATAAAGGAGATCTGATTGTTTATTTTTATGGTCTTTCTGTAGAAACCCCTCGGATTGACATTTAAATCAATATCATGTTATTTTTCCTATTTTAGCAAGCAGATACAGAATTTCAGAACCGCTAATCCAAAATTTATTGATCACATAAAAATGAAGGCTGGCAACCTGGATACCCTTTCCTCTACATTGATAAATCACCTTTGAAAATTACAATTTTGATGACTTTTCAGACTTTTGACGTTTAGATCGTTTCTGATTTTCAGTCATGATCCTAGAACTCAAGAATCAGAGAATGATTCAAGATTCTTTAAGGAATTAAAGTTTCACAATTAAGTTTTAAAATATTATCATATTTCGAAATTTAAAACAAAAGTTCCGAATCAGTGAAAAATGATCTAAAATTAGTTTTATAATAAAATTTATTAAAACTTAGGTCAATATTAGGATTCTCAGCCATGGTCATCCAAACGTTTCGACGGTGATTGTCTTCACACGCCTTCATTGTTTTTGATTAACTTGTCGTACCACTGAAGAAGGCGTGTGAAGACAATCACCGTCGAAACGTTTGGATGACCATGGCTGAGAATCCTAATATTGACCTAAGTTTTAATAAATTTTATTATAAAACAAAAGTTATTTTTCACAATAAGCCCAAGAAATTGATTATCGCCATTATTCATTGATTCTAGATCAAAACTTTAAGCTGGAAACGAATAGAGTTTTCTTTTTATGACATCAGGGTACAGAGTTACAGTCAATCAGCAAATGGTCTTCACGTTTAGTGGAATGAGAAATCGTCAAGAAAGCTTGATGCATAGTGGAATGTTTTGATTTATGCTTCGGTCTATAATGTAAATTTAGGCCCCTACACATACTAATGTAAAGTTTTACATAGAAACGTACAAATTTACAAATTATAATTTATTTAATATATTGACAACGGGAAAATGTAAATGGGTATTAGAGTTAGTCCCTCAAGAAAACCAAAAAGATTCCAATTCACTTTTATAATAAATGGAATACGTAAATTAAGAAAACTGGATTAACTATTTTCTAGCATGGCTCCTGAAGCTTTTGAGATTTTTAAGGATTTATTCACGTGGTATTACTCATATGAATAGGCTAAATCTAATTCTTTTTCTGAATTAAATCAACTCTGAAAAAAATTAAATTCATCTGGAACAAAATCTAAAGAAAAACATAATCTTCTGCAATTTCGAAATTATCCAATGGATTTCATAAGTTTTGTGTATAAAATGTGTCCTCTTAGTATAGATGGAACTCTCTTGATGATTCATACAAGATAAAAATACAGATTTTCAATAAAAATATGATCTGGATTTCAAGTTCCAATCACTTGTGATCTAATGAACTGATTTTCTTGCCCTGACTATTTATGAAGTCAGCACTTTTTTATCTTTCGAACAAGACCATCTGAAGCTCGAGTGAACGTATAATTGATTCACACCCCTTTAATATGTGATCCAAAACACTGATTTTGATCGGTCGCTTACAAGTAGACCTACATAAAACAGGATTTTTAGAGTGCTTTTTTGAGGAAACTTTAATGTTCTTATGAAAAAGGACCTTCTCTTTTGTATTAATTGATAATTTCAAAGTCTCTAACACCTCTCTGATCCTCACAATAAAGCTTTAAAAACTCAATTTCTGACACTTATAAATTTTACCCTTGAAAACGAGTTAAACGGAAAACTAAATGCACCAATATGTATATTTTTCACGGTATATTACGCCCCAGTTTCTTCGGACTGGAGTGGCCAATGAGTTTCGCAACTGACTGTAGTTAGCATGATAACAATGAACTCAATCCAAATATCTTAAAGTAGAGAAATAATTTTAATTTTTTTCCAATTCGCTAAGCTCAAAAATGACCTTGGAGATGATAATTTTTTAGAAATTATCTCAATGTTTTACTTGTCGATACTTTTACTCGGTTTACTTGTTGAGTAGTTTATGTCAGATTTTTTAAATTAAATCGTATCATACCTTGAAAAATTTAATAATTCCTTAGATCTAAAAATAAATTCTTAGATTTTATTTCAAACGTTTCTTCAGCATGTATTAGATTTTCTTATTTATAACTGATTTCGCGTCAAATTTTCACCATAAAATCATGCTTTTATCGATTTTTAGTCTTTCTTATCAAGATTAATGTAAACCCCTCGGAAAATAGATTAAACATGATTTATTGCATACATAAATTATAGTCATAAAAAGGAAACCCTATTTTAATGGATTTCAAATAGGTCAAATCTGAAGGACAAACCTTCTATAGACAAATAAATCATCTGAAGGATATATAGAATTGACTTAAATTTTTAGTCAGCTCTATAACTGTATTGATAACAATAAATATATGTAGAGAGACAATCCAAGTTAATAATAAAAATCGATAAGTTTATTTTTGAATAGTAATCTATCACTTCCGTTGATCAGCTATTCATCCATATCATTATTGTTTAAACTGTGAGACTACATGGGCCATGTCTTTCGTCAATGATTTTCTGTATTGAGAATCTGTACTTTTTCAAAGTTAGAGAATAGTTTTTAATAAAATATTAGATCTACATTTTTTCTTTAAATGGTTCTTAAATAATCTTTGAAAGACCTTAATTTTTCAAATTGAAAAATTACTATTTTTCATTCTGATTGAGAAACGTTACATTTTCAAATGTTTTCTCGAATTTATTTCAAAAATTCACTTCTCTTCAAAATAATTTCAATATTTCTTTGATTCATTTAAGTAAAAAGGCTTAATGTAAGTAATTCCATTCTTTTATTATTGCAATGTTTTCAAGGCTATAACACCCTGATAAATTTTCACAATTTTTAATAGGAATTTATTTAAATATTAAATATTTGATTTTTTCAGATTATTACCAACTTAATTTTAAATAAAAATAGATTAGCATTAATATTAAAGAAAAACGAACCCCTAGTAGAAATATTAAAAATTATTCATATTCTAATGAGTAGAGATATCATTTTCTAACATTAATTTGACTAATTTCTTAAAGTGTCATAAAATTCACATTTCGTTGAAATTTTAAATTGGATTTTGTCTTTCTTAAGAGAGAAAACTATGAAAAAATTAAACTTTAAAAGGAAAAAAGACCTAAACTCAATGATTCATTGACAACGATTACTACAAAAAGTTAATCCTCTTCTGACTCTGCAATGAATTTTATTTTTACAAAATTCATTCATCAGATTCTATTTGATTAAATGGACAGCAGCCTTTTGTTTCTGCTCACAATCATCAATCTGATTTATGGGAGGAAGATATACTATCCAAATGACAAGAGTTCAAGAAATGAATCAGAAACAATTCTTCGCTATAAAAGATCAGAAAATGTAGAGGCATTCTTCAAAAAGTTGAACTCAATCAGATATGAGAAAACCAATCAGCTCATGACGAGAAGGGTAATTTATCAAGACGCCCAATTCGACCAAATAAAAAACAACAATAAATGGATAATGGTGGGCGAGGACTACCGAAAGATCAACCTCGATGAGTGCAAGGAACCTCCGGGAGGTAAATATAAGAAACAATGTCTCTTTTACTTGGCCAATGGCATCTTCATGTATAGAGTGATTAAAAATCAATCAGTTTATTATTTCGATTGTCAGACATCAGTGGAGGGAATGTTAAATTCAAAGATTAGAAATTTTATGCAAAAACATGTTGCAGAAGATGATATCAAATACCACATGACAATGTTGACAGATTCAAACCTCAGATCGTATCTCATCTCCTTCGGACATCAGATGATTAATATGAATGTGGAAAAATTCAAAGTTATTAAATTCAACAATATTCTCGACGAGAATTACGTCCAATATTATCAAAATGTCCAGAATAAATATGAAAACATAATCATCATAAGGAAAATACAAGACTTACTTGAATCTCTTGATAGGGGCGAGACGACAAGTCTTGTTAAGGAGATTATCTCGAGTAACAGAGACTCAATCGCTTGTCATAGGAAACGAATTGATCTCAAAATTACTGAAGAGCAGTGTGATAATAAATTCAAGGATGAAGGAACTGTCTGTATTCTGGGAAAACACAAATACAAAAGTTCAGAATCCCTAAAACTAAAGACACAGTATGAAATCAAAAAGGAATGGGCTAGAAGATTTGGATTTACATATTTGGCCCATGAGGCAGTGAAGTATTATGAAAATCTGACACATCCAAGGCTTACATATTGTGATATCACAGACCATGGTGCTTTGTTTGATGATTTCTTGAGTTCTCGAGAAGTCGTGAGATCTGCATTCATGATTTTCATAGCAAGAGATGTTAGTAAATGGTTTCATCAAGGCAATTGTTTCTATTACCAATATTGTCCAAAGACGTATGAGACCCTTTTCAACTTTGTTCGCCATCAATTCTTTGTGGATTACTCCAAGTTCTCTCGTGAGCCCCTAACTATAAATCATGCATTTCTGCTTGAAAATCGAAGATTGAAAGCTTACCTGAGAGAGCTCAAAAATTGTGGCAATCCCGAATGTTATTCTGGGCGAATTATTGACTTGAGTTCCCATAGTAATTGGCGGAAATGCTGCCAACCCAAGGGCTTTTACAATCTTCTCCTATTTACAGACCTTCAGTTTGCTCAAGAAACGTTTTTAAATTGGAATAGCACGAGCCATTTAATTGACCAAATGTTAGGTCAGAGACAAGAGTTTTTCGAAGTTGCTCGAAATCAAATTGGCTGCCATTCAGACGAAGATATCGATGAATGCAGGACAAAATTTGTGAAAAAACCAAATCTTTGGTGTGTTATTGCGATGACGAAAGTAAAACAGGACCCAGGTCAAGCCGAAAGACTTTCCAATACCAATATTGATGATTTTCTCTACTCAGGTCTTACAAAGGTCAAGTTTGAATTTCCTCGGAGAAAAACAGAAAGAAGCAAGCCAATTGGGTTAGTTACGCAAATTCCCAAATCTACAGTTTCTTCCTCTACAGAAGAAATTGAACATGGTAATACCCATATTTATAAAAGGACAGAGCAGACTTTCACAGTAGATCAAAGTCTACAATTCACTCGAGAATCTTCAGAGTCGGAACAAAACCAATTGGCTAATAATACAAATGGAGGAGGAACAACCCTGTTTACGGAGTTAGATACTGCTCCAACTGCCCTGCCTGAAGTGAAAATCAATAGTGAAGGCATTCTCACCATCAAAATGAGTATTCTTTTGTCTATCATAATTGGTTTGAATAGCTTATGAGAATGATTGAAATAAAAGAATTCATTTCTGCAATGATTATTTTAAATACATCGTTTAAACCATTTACAATAAAACTGAGATTCTTTTAATAGAATAGAGGAAATTGCAAATAAACTTACTCCCCATGGGATGGGATTATATGGCAAATTTAATTCAGATTATTCAGATAATTAGATAAAAGTACAAATGAGAATCATGCTTGAATAATTAAATTTTATTACCTTCCTATTAGTCTTTTTTTACAAATAATTTAAATCAATCTACTAGTTAGTAAATTTAAAATACAGGTTTTTAATTTAATTTTTTGGAATAGAGATTTATATTTGTATAAACAGAATGGATTCAGTCAATCCGATTTACAAAGAAATAATAAACATAATAATGATCTGAGTTAGTCAAAATAGTTTTTTTTAATGTCATGAGATTTTGGGATGAGGGAGTATAGGTAGGCGCAAGTGAATTTTATCTTGGAGGAAGGGATATTTCTGATGACGAGTATAAATCTGGTCTGAAGGGTGAGGATATTAATTCAACATTAATAATACCAAGCTTTTTATTAGCCATAAATCAAAGGTTAGGCTTGAGCTCTGATAAATGAAAGAAAAAATAAGTTAAGCATTGGTAATTTGATACTATTAGTCTAAATAAGGCTGATTTAAAACTTTCAGAATAAGAATTATTCTTATAAATTCAATTTGAATTCAAATTTATCTTTTTATAAATTTTTTAAGACTCTTGATAAAAGACAATTTTGTTTGATTAATTGCCAAATTATAAAACCAATTCGAAATATAACGATGAAATTTCTCATATGCACCCACCCATCAAAACATAAATGTGACGATTTATTAGTCGCCATTAGATTTTATCTATAAAAGAATATGGAATTTCCTTATACAAGAGATCTTGAATATGATAGAGAGAGAAATTCTAACCATGATGATAATAACTTTAATCCCAACTTGAAGGAAGCTTCGGATCACAAAAATCGACTTCGAGCAATTCGGACAAAATATTTGGCCCAACCCCAAATATCTTTGACACCTAAAATTAATGTTCACTCAGAATTGTGCACAACATACTCTCCAACATGTACAAAATCAAATTTTTCTTTTTTCAAGCGTGACAAAGATCTGCCTTCCTTTGATAGCGCCATAATTCCTGATCAGTACAACTCATCGACTTATCTGATTAAGGAAAGATTTGAGAATAAAGGTGAGACTTCAGAGGAAACAGATTCGTCTGGAGAAAAAGTTTATTTTGCCTCTGGTACTCGCTGTGATAAGATTGGTCCTTTAAATATATCAAAATTATCTGATATTGAAACACTATTACTTCCAAATGACAGAGATTTCCCATTTGAAAACGATAAACTTTCAGTTATTTTAGAGAAAACGGAAAGCATTTATTCAACTCCATCGGAAAGATCCACAGTAAAAGAACGCAAAAGTGTCAAATCATTACGGGAACAATTTGAGACTCAAAAGAATCCTTCCAGCACTCCGATTATCATCACCTCACCAGAAAGTTTGAAACAAGAACCAACATTTCTCACTGAGATTAGTCCGGAAACTGGCCTCACAGATAATGATGATACGCTCAAATCGATGAAATCTTTTGGTTATTCATCCATCAAGTCACCCGGAATATTCATCAGCCCGGATAGCTTAGAACAACACAGGGCCAGCTCAGAGAATTATCTGTTTGACTCAAACGATGAAAGGCCATTGACTGTAACGCCTATCCCAAATTGTTCTTCGAGTGATTCTCCCAAGAACAAGGGCAAAACTCGTTCATCTTCTGTTGGCAATGAGAAGATGCTCAAAGAGACAGACGCTTCAGTCATATCGATCAAGACAAGTTCTGATTACAATTCAGAGACTAGTATAAACAAAGTGAGTTAACTAGACATTCTTTTGTGCCCGGTGGGGGACATAATTATTCTTTTGATATTATTATTATCTTTCTCCTCTTTGACTCTTCTATAGCACAGAAAAAGTAATTATATAAATTTTTCATCATTATCGATTGAGCTGATCTTAAATTTATCTCTTAGTTTTATTCCTCTTGGCTAAAGGCTCATTAATTATACTACTATAAATTCCAAGAAATACAATATCCAGAGGAAGGATCTATGTATTATTATTGAATAGAAACAAAAAGATAATTTTGAATCTCCCCCAAGACTCTAGCCAGAATATTAGTTTCAGGCTCATTTTATTATCAACCTGATCTACTCACCAGATTAGAGGAGAGAAAACTTGCTCATTATTGATCAAAAAGTTATTTAAACGACTTCTCTCTTAAACTATACATCCATTAAACTGTGTAAAATCATTTTTTATTGATCTGGAAATATTTCCAAGATTTCCTCACTAACTATGCAAAATACACACACATATGCACGGGAATACATGTTCCTCCCTCCTCATCTTTTATCCTTCCCAATTACACAATGGAGGATATGAACCACACGCATTTTTCAGTTATCTATCTTCTTTTTGAGCTTCAGCTTCCCTCAGTTTTACTTCCCGGGAGATAAAAAGTTTACAAATCATAATTTTTAGTTTTTATTTTCCACTATTTTTTCAGTCCCTCGTGTTAACTCAATAGTTGGCTTGATAATCTTCCATTCGGCTAACTCATTTTGTTAATTTGAGAAACTTGGTTCCTTTTATTTTTCTTGTTGGACGCCACCTTTTTTCAAATTTTAAGCCATTTTTTGGAATTGAAAATTTCTCTTCTTTATGAGAAACCTCCTAGCCCTGTCTGATTCTTGAAGAAATCTTATTTTAACCAGATCTTACATCGATAAGAGACACTTGATGAAGATAAGTGGTGCCTACTTATTAGTAGATAAAGAAATCTGGTCGAAAATTAAAAAAACCATTTTCATTTGAAATTTCTGCCCGATTTTGGCAGTTTTTCTCATCAGAATCACTCCTAGTATATTATTGTATTATGTGGGAAGATTAATTGAATCTTGTAACAATTCTCACACATTTAATAATATCTTTTGGCATACACAGAAAAGAATAGCAGTGTAAAGTTCATAAAATTTTTTTTATATTACAGTGTGAAGAAAAATATATGTATATGAAAATATTGATATTTTGAATATACTCACTAGTCGAGTGGTTAGAGTACCCGCTTGTCATCTGTGAGTTCGAGAGTTCGAATCCTCATCCATGAGATATATCATTCTGATGTGTCTAGAATAACTGGGGTAAAATTAAAAGTAGTTATTCTTCGGTCACTAAACTCCTTAGTGATCCTTAAATGACTAGATATACTGAAAATTTTTAGATCTCGCACCACAAATACATCATTTTTTATGTTTCTAGAATCTAATCAGGAATAGTTTTTTTTATTTAACTCTAAACATTAGATGTTTATTATTGAGTTGGAGCACTACTTCTCTTCAGGACAATACTCTTTTGGTTATATATCCATTGTAAATTTATTGTCAGAATTATCTCTTTTCAAAAGAATTGACACCCTGAATTAGTTATTCTTTATTGTTTCTATTGATGAATAAAAAGTAATTTCTGCCATTCCTTTGATGGTTGTTTTCCTTAAACTTCTATTTTGCAGGAAATTATTAAACTCAGAAAACTTCCACCAAAGCCTTCACGAATCATTCAAAGACAAACATTGGAAAATGCCCATCAATCATGTCTGAATGTATCCTCTTCATCGAAGAATCTCATTCCAGTCGTCAAGAATTCGCCGATAAAACAATCAAGGGAGTCAATACATGATAGTCGATCGAATAGTGCTTACCTCTCTGACGACTTTGGAATGAACGATGATGAAATTGACTCAAACAGGTCTGATTCTGAACCGGAAAATGAGTTTGTTGAATCAAAGAGTTCATCCGATAATGAAAGGAAATTCCTACAATCTGGACCTCAGAAACCTGTGAGTCCAAAATATTTTACTGTCCCCATTAAAGAATCAATCTATCCTATGATTTATGTGCTCAGTGTCTGTTCGCTTATTGTCATTTTGTATCCATACACTCTCTTCAAGTGTTAAAAACTCTTTTCGTTGTTGTTTACCCAGAATTTTATCTGTCTTTGTGTTCATCTCAGGACTGTATTTGTTATTCAATCCATCTTCAACAAGAAACAGTATCTCAAATAATCAACATTGTGTAAATATGTACTCCTTCGTTTCTCGAAAGTCTTTATGAATCATGTTTATGAGAATAAAAATACCAATTATCAATTTAATTTCTCTAGCTACGTAGACATTCAACTAAGAAATCAGTGAAACGGAACAAGATTTTGAAAACCTCAAGGCTATCATCTCCCCCAGAAACGTTGGATAAAATATCCGACTTTCAGAGGACATCATTCATTGATCAGGTACGCAGATTAACTCAGAAACGTGACTTTAATGGCCAAATCCATGGGAGTACCATAAAACTCTTGACAGACATCCTCAAGAATGACGATGAACTAGCTTGGGATGTCAATAAAAACCTAAACCAGAGATATCCCAACGATATCAGAAACATTCTTGGACCGATTGTGAGTTGCTGAATTTCAAAATATTGAGTGTACTCAACATAGACAATAGATTAATAATTTAATACTCTGAAAAAACCTCATCTCCTTCACAGAAGGGGACACTTTATTGTCATTTTAATGCTAATAGAAATTTTCAGCCAATCAGTTGATTCCTTTTGAACGTCTAAAAATTTAAAAACAGATAGATATTTTGGGTGGAAATCTTTGTCATATGTTGCTTAGATAACAAAATGTTACATTTTTTCTCTGTTTTTTATCACTGCTTCTAAATATGATTTTCTCTTTATATTTGAGGAGGAAGAAATCGATTGATTTTTCCAAGATAAATCATATCATTCCTATCCATCCATATTCTATAAAATAAGCTTACAATTAACGCCCCCAAACGTCTCATGGCCTCTACTGTTCTTTGTGTTAAGTCCATATTTGAATTTGAAAAACCTATCGAAACCTGATTGGTTTTTTATAATCTACTCTTTTCGCGAATCAATCTGGTTTAGATTGGGTTATTTGCTGATTTGCCCAATGCCAGGATCTTTTGCGACTTTGATTCTTTAGAAAGATTCATTTCTCACCTGTCGTCAAAAGATGCGGTAGAAAAGCAACGTACGTCAATCTTTGAAAATTTCTGCATTCAAAATGTGTATTCTTTTTCATCTAAAGCTAGTCGACATGAACCTATGAGCTCAAATTTGGAGCATTTCGATACTGATTTTCGGGATTAAAATTAAACAAAGAGTGGCCAAATTCGAATTCTTCGTCTAATGTTTATCCCAAATCTTCGAAATCGAGTATAAACATTGAAATTTGGTGCTTTTTCGAAATTCGAATACGGTGGTCCTATAGAAAGGACACCCCCCCATTTTAGGACACATAATTATAACCATTGTACCTAGAAGTAACATCATATTTTTACGAAAATATCTAGAAGGAGTTTTGGAAAAAATTATCAGATCTTTTATGACTGAAATATTCACGTAAATTTTCAAATACGTCCGAAAATCCACTTGAAATCATATTTGGAAAATTAGAAAAAAGACATATTGGGGCCATATGTACATTTCACAAAGCATCATCATTGGCATTATTTTAAAAATGATATAAGTTGAGAATTCATTAAAAATAATAATTTACAAGTTATGAAAGAAATGTCAAAGAAGAATATAATAAAACACCAAAACTCTCCAATAAGTAGCAACAGTGGAGAGAAAAGTGAAAAAGCTCACATAGGCCAAGGTAGTTGAAGATTATAAGAATAGTTTTTTTGGACACATAAGTTTGGTTTATATCTATTTAAACCCTAACCAGATCTGACCTGTAAGAGATCATCTTTCAGATGAACTTGAATTTATCTTGAAATTCCTTCATTTACCCTCAAATTTTAATCAATAATGAATTTTATATTAGCTTTATTTCTAATAATTCCTGAGTAGGAAATATTGAAATTTTTGGTAAAAATATTAAATTTTCTTCTTCATGTCAACTAGCTTTAGAAAAAAATTGCCAAATGGTAAAAGTCGGAAACATGAGTAGGATTCCAAAAAATCTTTTAAAATTTCGAATTTGTAGATAGACTTAATCATTCATTAAAAAAAGTAATGAAAATACCTTGATCGTTAAAATGTTTGGTCTTTTTTGTACTGAATCATCATCACAGTCGAGACGTGTTATTTTCTATGAGCAATCCCTGTTTTATTTTAACGACTAGATGTATAGTACCATTAGATAATGATTTAATTAATGCAATCATCTTTATACATCTTCTCAAGTCTATATAAGAATTCTATAACAGGTATCGAACTTTTTGTACATTATCAATGTATTATATTTCTTTTTCTACCCTCTGAATAAGAATACTCTGACTAATATAGCTAATCAAAGTGTACCCTCTTCATTCTGATTGGTTTCTGCTTTTCATTGGCTAATAATGAAATTCGTCATTTAAATAGTCATCAGGCTCACATTGTTCATTCTTTATTTTTGAGAAAGAAATATGCTCGATTTATCTTTGTTTTTTGTGAGTCTTCAATTCTAATCTATTGTGTAATAAATAGAAGGAAAAGCTGTGCAAAACCAATCAGCTAATTGAAAAGATTAGTCCTCGAAGGAATCAAAACGAATCAGAACTAATAAAGCATCCAACAAGTAGACGAAGCTCTTCACAAAATTTTTCGTCCCGAAAGAGTTCATTTCATCACGGGAATGCTGATGTTACCAAGGCAATTTCAAGTCCTCCACCAATGGGTATTCCACCTCCGCCATCACCGCCAGAACGATCTAAATCTCAGATAATGCCAGAAGAAACCCGCCTTGTTCAGCTCGATGCTCAGGCAATTCAAATTTCAAATTCCTTTGAATTCATCACATTTTCCGATCTCATCAAAGCTCTCACTAACGGCTGTACGAATGATGTTGAAATTTGTCGAACCCTCTATCGATGGGTTACGCATAGAAATTTTCAAATGCTCGACTTTAACAGATCTAGTTCAATGACAGATTTGGAAATTTATCAATACAATGTCGGCAAGGGACTTGCTTCGAGAAATGAATTATTCTACGAACTTTGCAGGTGAGTCTTTTGGTACTTTGATGTTAATTCTTTCCTACTACTCATTGAATTGTTATCTTGGTTAGAAAAACTATTGAAATTAATTCATTTTTCAGAAAATCTCTGCGTGTAGGTTCTTTTATTTGGCATGTGGATTGATTGGTTTTTAACCTATTTCAAACAACTTGAGGAATGAATGATTAATTTGGGAAATAGCATGAAATCATGTCATGAAAGAGTTTATTTTAAAATCCTCTTAACTAATCCTTCTAACTAGGTATGCTGGAATTTATTGTCAATATATTGTCGGGATTAGTAAAGGAGCTGGTTATCGTCCTGGCATGTCACTATCCTCCCCGAATCAAGGTTATCTTGATGAGAAACTCAATCAACCCCCTTCTAGTTCTGTTGGAGGTCTATTTAGTAACACATGGCTAGCTGTTCATGTCGGTGGGAATTGGAGGTTTATCAATTGTAACTGGGGCAGTCGATGGTCGTATACAACGTCGAACTCTTCTAGGAAATCATCCACTATGAACGGAATGAAAAAGTGCCTTGTGAACTCTAAGGATAGCTGGGATGATTCTTTTAACTCAAGTGAGTTAAAATGGTCAAATAATCTGAGGTACCTGTAAGAAAAAACTGCTATTCTATTTCAGCTGAATCATCAATTGTCCTTCGTAAGAAATCATTCCAATCGGATAGTGTTGGAAATCGGTGTGACGAATTTTATTTCCTAACTGACCCAGACCAACATATATTTGAGCATTTTCCCGATAAGAAGAAATGGCAACTCTTGGCTAAGCCAATAAAACTGGATAAATTTTCCAGTCTGCCACTGTTAAAGTCTCCCTTTTTCAATACAAAACTTCGCTTGTATAAAAAGTACAATCACATCCTGTTTACAAACAAGGGTAAGGTTTCGCTGAAAATTCATCTGGCCAAGTTTGTCGGTCTCTCGTGTACCCTTGAAAATGCCTCTGATGGAAATATTATCAAAGGCTTGACAATGATTGAATATTGTCATGACAATACCCATGGAACCATTGCTAATATTACAACGATGCCGAGTCAACCCGGGAATTATTATCTCAATGTGTACGTTGCAGAAGACTGGCGATTTGAGAACCAACGAGAGTTAGCATGTTGCTTCATGGTAAGAAATAGTTTTTTTTATCAACTCCCTGAATAACGCTTTCTTCTATTTTCTAGATAAACTGCAATGAAAATAACTATAGTCGTCTTGTTATTGTCGGTCGGTTGCCAGATGTTGGATTTCTCGGGGCAACTCCGTTAGCTAATGTTTACTCTGTATCCATGGCATCATATGGGCTAGCTTGTAAGGGTCGACCGTATATTGTATTTAATGGCTTTAAAACTACACCGAACATTACCCTTGGTAGTTCTGATAGTCTGGCCTCAATAAAAATTCCATTCATTATCGCTCCAGGGTTAAAGTTGTCCCATCAGCTAAAATCTTTTGACCGGCCCGGCCTCCAAATGGCTGACTGTGACAATTATGCCTTATTGCAAATGTTCTCTCCAACCAAATCTTCCAAATACAATGCTTATTACAATCTGAGAATTCCAGTACCTGCCTTTTATTATCTAACCATTTATGCCTCCTTTGCTTCTGATCCGAATGCTGACCATCTTGAGTGTGTCTATCGACTTTTGATTGATGCCCGGAAGACAACTCCTCCAACTACACTCAATCAACATTTGAAAAAGTCATTTGTTTCGCCTTTCCCGAGACAAACGTATTGGTTCGTCTACTGCAACCTAATTCAGCCCACAATTCAAGCTTTAACTCTAAACAAGAGGTATACTTTTCGCCTAGATGCAAGAAATTTTACAGCTCTTGCAGTTGTTATAAACCAAACAGAATGGCATTATCTCAGTCCAGTTGCCAATCGTCAAGGTCGTTGGTTTGGCAAGATTAATGTCGGCAGTAAACTTGGAGACCTTTCAATCTATGGGAAACTCTTGAAATCTCCAAATATACTGGAACTGCCCACTCCCTCTGACGACAGGCAACATCATTCCACAGATAATGCTTTTGTAAAATTAATCGATTATGTAATTGTCCCGTAAAAGAAACGAGAATATTTAGATAGCAAAAAGAATATCTTCAGATAAATATTTTTTCTACGCTCAATGAATGAAAGGCAATCCATGTAACCAAACTCTATCTGGAACACTTTTACCTTGACTAAATCGAATAAATAAACCAATTTTTTTGATGAATCAACTCTCATAATTTCTCTGGTATAAATAAGTAATTTAGTAAAATTTCAAAATTTTCCCTTCAGGCTGAAAAAATACAAGAGTTTACAATTAACAAAAAATTCGCCGACAACTTTGCCGAATATCGGAAAAAGGAGGAATACGAAAAATTAAAGAACAAGTATGGCAAAGTTAAAATTAAGGATGTCAAACTCCAGGAGACAGACTCCTCAAACGAGGATAGTGATGAAGAAAAACTTTCCCAGGGTAGTGAAGGATCCAGTTCATCATCTGATGACAGTTCAAGTGACCCAGACGATGAATTTATCGATAAGGAACGTGAAGAGTTTATGGTTCTGATTGATGCCCTTGAGAAGAAGGATCCCGCCTTGAATGACAAGAATCGCAAATGGTTCTCAGAGCTGCCGAAAAAGAAACCTGTAAGTCACTCATTCAAGTTTATTGCAAATTTCTCATTACTAGAGTACCAAATCATCCACTTTTGCCACTAATTTCTAAAGAATTCGGTCATTTTGAGTGAATTTTATCAAAGAAACTTATTAATTGCTTTCTGATTGGTCAAGTATTGATATAAAACGTGCGCATTTATGGCTATTCAAAAGATTGCATGTTTAATCTAAGTTTACTAAAGAGTAGTCAGTTAAATATGCTACAGTAGATCAAACGAATCTACCTCTCTTTTAAGAGTTTTAGTGTTTGCCACTTTTTCTTGTGCTCTGTTCATTATCCATTGTTCAGAAAATCGCGTCCGATCACGAACCCATCAAATTGAAAGACTATGAACGGAAAGTACTGCTGGAGGATGGCCAATTTGAAGATGAAGAGGCTATTGCTCGTAATGCTGCAATCAAGAAAATCGATAGTGATGATTTATTGAACAAGATTAAACAGGAAAACGGCACCGGTGACAAGGCTGCTTTCCTTCAGTAAGTTTTTAAAATTCTTTTTTACATGTATAATCTATGCGAAGAAATTTTCGAATTTGGAACTTATTCGCCATTGATCCTCAACTTTGTTGAAACACTTAAAGTGATTGAGTGTAGAGGAAAAAATTATAGACGAAGAATTTTTTATCGCTATGAAAACTTTGAAAGAACACATCATTATTGTGGATAGTAAAAGTTTTATCGTGAAACCCTTTGAAATCTTAAATTTTCTCAAAGCAAAATAATGACGATGATATGATTCACGTAATTTTTCAAAAACGTCCGAAAATCCGCTTAAAATCATATTTGTAGATATATAAGCAAAGATTTCTTATTCACCAAATGTACATTTGTTTTCAATGAAGAATTCATTGTAAGGATTTAGAAGACAAGTGAATATTTAGTGATAAAGCTTATATTTCACCGGATCTCATCAGACTCTTACACCGGCTAGATATATATACAATTTTAAAACAGATAAAATAGAGTGCTTATCGACAAAAGCTTCAGGATAACCATCTGACATTAGAAGTTCTTTCAGAATCAATCTGTCTTTACTTTTGTTGGCTTCCGAAGATAATCTTTCGATTTTCAAAAATTCGTTTCTTACTAAATGTACATTTCTTTATGGTTCATCAGTAGTGACACATAAATAATGATAAAAGTTTAAAATTCATTGAAAAGAATTATAGTAAAAGTTGAAAAATATAAGAATATTATGTGAGCTGAAAAACACCAAAACTATTCAATAGTTAGCAACAGTGAAGAGAAAAGTGATGAAGATTATAAGAGTAATTTTTCTGAACACACAGGTTTGGTTTGAAATGATTGATGAAGAATTTCTCCTTCACCCACAAATCTGTGCTATCATCACTCGCATTTTTATACAAAATTGAGAAATTGAAGCTTCATGATTCTCCTGTTTGATGTATCTTGACACCGCTGTGTCCTTCTTTAGATGATCATTTGACCTAGTTGACAATTTTCTAATTTTATTTCCTATATGAGAGGCTCCGCAAGCAAAATAACCCAAAATCTCAAAGATAAATCTTAGAAATGTAAAGACTTAAAAAATAAATGAGTTTCTTAGGTCATATTTCTGATGCTCAAGTAATTAGGATATATCTTATTTCAGGGCTATATTTCAAGCCGAAAAAGAATCAAGCATCAAGGATGAATTGCCAGATTATCGTCCAACAGTTCATTTTATCGATGAAAAAGAAAGAAAATCTAGACTGAAAAATATTGTAAGTTCTCCCCTCCCTTTAGTATTCAGTTTTCCCAAAAAGTTACCAAATGTTTCCCACCAATAGGATACAAGCAAGTGGAAATTGACAGCAACCGGTAAACCAGAAGATGAAGAATTCCTATTAAACTATTTGCTCAATTATAATGAGAAAAAGAAGGCTTCCAAGCGTCCACTTGTGCCAACAAACCCAAGTAATACTCCAGAAGAAAATCTCCCAGTGAAAGAGAGCAAGAAAAAAAACCAAAAGACTAAGGAAACAATCGTAAAGGATTGTGATTGGTTGATCAAGAAGCAAGTGGTCTCTGATTCCGAGGAAGAAGACCAGCAGGTTGAATGTAAAACAGATAAAGAAAATAATTCAGTCACCATTAGAAAAGGTTCGTTCACTCTTTTGAGATTTATTTTCAATTTGAGTTATTTTCTGTCTTCATTTTCTTTTTGCAAAATTCAATTGAAAAGTTATCTTGTGTTTTTATTGAGAACAGTGAAAATCCCCATCTTTTACGACCAGTTCTTTGATTAGTTCTTATTATCTCGTAAGACTTTATTCGTGTTTTTTATAGAAAATTTGAATTCCATCGAAAATAATGAAGATGAAACTGAGAGTAGTTGCAGTGAAGATGATGATAAGATTCCCAAAAATTACCCTAGAAAGATTGTAAATACATATCGACAGACTGAGGAGAAATCTCGTGCTGAAAAACGCAAAGAACGAGACCTCCGCAAAAAGGAGGAGAAAGAAGCCAAAATGATGGAGTTGAAGAGGCTAAAGACCCTCAAAATGCAAGCTTTTCAGGAAAAAATTGATAAAATTAAAAAGGTCTCCGGTATTGAGAACAATGTAAGTCAATCCGCGAATTTATACCTTATTTTGTTCAGTAGAGATAATCTTTTATTTTTACCATTAAGGCATGTGAAAGTAAAGAAAAAATTGAAAAACGCCTCTTGAAAATGATCGATGAAGATGCAGACTGGGACCCAGAGCTGCACGATAAAATGCTGGCCAAAATCTTTGATGAAGGCTTCTATAATGAAGCTGACAACGCGGTCGGTGACGAGGAAAACGATCTAGAGAAACCAGTTTTCTCTGACCTCTCCGATCACGAAGCAGACAACCTTATTCCTGACACTGAAGACTTGGACAATCTTGATGTAAGTAACTTTGAAAAGGAGTCATAAATTTTGTTAATTGCATTGAAATATCTCATTGAAGAATCTAAAATCTCAAAAATAGATTGATAAAAGTATATTTAATTGGAATTTTTCAAAAGGTTCTTCTTGTCGTTTCGTCATTTGAACAACCTGTATCTGGAAAGTTAAAAATTCCTTTGATTATTTTTCCTTATCTAAACAAATAGGAGTGTTGATATACCTTTTTTCTAGCCTGAAGATCTTAAAACTATGCCAGACGAGGGAGAAGAAAACAATGACAATGAAGAATACGTCCAGCTGGATGACCAAGAAGATGTTGAACAAATGGAGACATCTAGATCCAAGCGTCGTCGTCGAAAGAAGAAACTGAGCAAATTCCAAATTGCAGTTAAAAAGAATCGAGACAAGTATGATCCTGAAAAGTATCCTGATTTTGATGTAAGTTTCCTAAAATATTGATCACTAATTTCTCAATTTAATCCACAGATATAATCTAGAGATTTAATTGCAATGAGATTACGGAATTGAATGTGTTCTCAGCTTCTTATTTGCCTTTTGAGATTTTTTCATAATAAGTTATTTTATAAATATTTTGCCAGGTCTTATCAATCTCTAACCCTGGTTTGATTAAATAATATTTACATAGTCTTAGATTTTAGAATCTATGAATTTTACGAAAACCTCGATTTTTTATCAAAAATTCAAATCTTTTAAAGATTAAAAAAAATAAATTCTGAATAAATTTATTTTCATTTTTTAAATTTCGATTTGTCACCAAAATACCATTTTTTCGAACTTTGAACTGAAATTTTTTATTGATTTGAAAGTGGGACTGTGGTCAAAAGATATTTTTTAGGATCACAAGAAAACCGAAGATCGCCGATAAATTTTCGAAACATCGACCAGTTTTGAGGGAGTACGATTTTATTGATTTTCAAGTAGTAAAAATGATCGAAAATCGGAATTCAGCTCCCAAACGATAATGAGCTTCAGGATTCGGAGACCTGTTTCACTCTGTTCATTTTGAGTCTCTTGTTGGTTAGTTTCTTCTTCCAAAGCCTTCTCAATGTATTTTAAACATGATTTGTAACTTTTCGGAAAAAAGCTTTCGAAATGTAGATACTTTCTTTACGTACGTATCTGAATTAGTTTTTTTATATTTCTCCAGAGAGTACCATCAGGATTTTTTTAAAGTTTTATTACTTGATTTAAGAATTGAAATTTTCATTTCAGGAATATTTTGACAAATTCTACAAAATCTCCTGCGAAGATGTAATAAGTGGTCAGCGTCCTGGAGAAGACATTTATTGTCGATTTAAATACCGAAAGGTTAAACCAAATGATTTCGGACTATCAGTTGACGAAATTCTCAACGCTGACGACAAGGAATTAAACAAATGGATTAGTATCAAGAGAATGTCTCAGTACAGAGACGACCAGGATGAGGAATACGACTTTAACAAGTTCCATTCGTATTCAGAAAAGATTAACTATAAGAAGCAGAAAATTTTCAAATCCCTCTACGGTCCTGAAGAGGACGAGGAAGTAGGACAAGTCTCAGTCAGTCAAGAGTGAGTCATTTATGAATAATTTGAAATTATTTTAAATTTTAAAGTTATCGTTAGGACCTCAAAAAGTCCTATAAGGTCCTTTTTTTCTAAGAGACTGTTTCATGCAAGGATTTTGAATTTTCTAAAATAACTGATTTTTCTTGATCTGGATCAAAGTTTTAAAGTTTTAGATCGGTCTACACTCATGAGGAAGATAGGAGAACGAACGAATAATAGGTGATAAACGATTTTTTTCGCCATGTCTCTTCAGACTTGGCATCTTCTTACTTTGCTCAAATTTCGGAAGCTCAGCTCAAAACCAATGTCACAGAACACTAATCTCAGTTAAATATTTAAACTTATTTTCAATAGGATGTTGATTTTTTCAAGCTCAGCAATTCTGTTTGAAAATTCATTTCTTAAAGATTAATCCTATCTTAACATCATAATTTTGTTTTCTAGATCCGAAGAAGTGAAATCAGAACGTCCAAAGAGAAATCAAAAGTGTCCCATTGATGAAGAACGTCTACTTGCTGCTGGTCTCGACAAGAAACAGATCAAAGCTGCCAAATGGAAGCTGACAAGGAAATCCTAATTTCTAGACAATTTTGAATATTTTCTGTCTGGATTTATAATAAATTTTTAAAATTATGTTCGAACTTATTTTGACCTCAATTACGGGATAGTTTCAAGTCTTTTATGAGTAAATCTTTATGCTTATCCATGATCAAAGGTGGTCTTACTGAGTTCAAACTTTGTAAAACAAAATATGTAAAAACCTTCATAGGCCAGTAAATAAAAATCTCTCTTGACTAAGAATGAATGGAAAAAGAATTTTTAATATGTGCAGTTATAATTTCAAAGCTTAATTAAATGCCCTTTATTAACGACCCTTTAGTTTAGAGGCACTCTGTATTCAATAATTGCTCTGAGATTAAATTCTCGAAATTATTTTTTGGATTATTAGATTGAAAATTAGATCAAATTAGTTTATTATAAAATGGTTCACATGCTTTGTTTGGCCATATTAGAGAAAGTGTTTATGAGTATGTCTCGTACAACAATGAGAATATCATGACGTTTTTATGTTTGGTAATGGCTGAAGCCGCTTAGGTCTCTTTTCGAGTATCGAATCCAATCTAGCGTTTGTGAGGAATCCTGCGGTAGATTATAGTCCGAATAAAGTGAGTGATAACAAATGCTTAGCAAACGTGAATAATAGGCTGTTAAACATTCTGACTTCGTGAAACACCTGAAATAAAAGTTTTTTTCATGAGAAACTTGCATGTCTACTGAAATAATCTTGGAATATCCACTAGGGATTCTAAGGATAATTGACCATTTTTAACTTTTGATAAGTTATCAATAATTTTCATTTTTAATATAAATGTATATGTTTGTATTTAAATTTTTAGAGAGTTTGACTTTTTCTTTAGAAAAAAGAGTCTTATTATCCGTTCCTTTCGTGATACAATTTTGCATTACATGATGAATTAAAATTTAAATTTTTAGTCATTCTTTTTTCATTAATTTCCTTGCCTATTCTTCTGTTGAGTATTTAGCATGTTCCATTATCTTTTTATGTTAGTTTAAGCTTATTCCTGGCAACAATTCAAAAATAACTATTTCAGAAAAACATACTTTTTTATAATCCTTAGTCTAAGGACCTTAGATAAAATTTGTGTTTATGTTACAGTTAAAAAACGGTTAATCAGGTAATAAGTTATTAATAATAACTTATTAGTAATAACTAGGGCGGTCACAAAATAGCATTTTTTCAGAAAAAACCTAGCACAATTTTCAAAAAAATAGCATATATACTCATCTACTCATAAGTAAATTATAAAAATATTAAAGAAAGAATATTGCGTCCAAACGTGTGATCAAACATTTAATTATGTAACGAATGAGGTTAAATAATATCCCAAGCTAAAAAATTTTCTTTGACCAATTAAAAACCTTCAGAACACGGCCTTATTACAAGATTGAGACGCTTAAGAAACAGCTGGTTATTCAAATGAAGAGATTATGAAAAATAAGATTTGTCTCAGGTTACCATTTATTTGACAAGGGTTTAGCCTGGAGAAATAGCGAAAAAATAGCAATCAATTAGTAGAAAAGTAGCATTCGATTTTGAATAGCAGAAAAATAGCAAAATTATTTTTAGTGAGGAATTATCATTGATGCTCAAGAATGTTAATCTCAAAAATCTTATTAAATTTCTAGCAACATATCAAAAATAGCATTTTTACCGTCCTAGTAATAACTATGATGGACTGATAACTCATGTCTCGGACCTTTTTAACAAAGTCTAATTTCCATCTTTTGATAAATTGCTGCCTCTGCCTCCCTTTTTGCCAATGGGTCAGCACCCAGTGACTAAAGATATAACCTCCGTTCATCCCAGGGTTATACCATCCTATATAGTGCCCTGCTTCCTCTCAGATTCCGCTTATAGATTTACACTTGAATATTTCCACAGTTTGTAATTGTACTCATAAAAATTTATCTCAGAGAACTTCGATTTATTTTTTTATCTATCATATATATCATATATATAATTCTTACATTCTTGAGTAGAAAACGAAAAAAAAATTTCTACGGAAAATTAATTAGAATTTGAACATGGTTGTGCTTGATGACGTTTAGAATTACATCTGAGTTCATTTTCTTGCATTTAAAATGGTTCTTTGTACAAGAAAAATTGACGTCTGAATTGAGTCCTAAACTTTTCAAATTTCCAATTTTGATTTAGAAAAGTTTTCAAATTTGCTCTAATTTTTAACGCTGATTTGTAGAGAGAATTAAATTTTAAAAATCTTTGAGGCTTATGACATGCATCACCTTAAAGATTATGCACGAAATAATGGCCTAAATTGTGAGATAATCTTTTTTTATAACGTTTGTGAGTTAGTACAGGAAAAAACATGATTTTCCAAGATTTTCCAGCGATGAAAAAGCAAAAAACAATCCAAACCTATTTCTCAGAATCAGTCTGGCTTTTACAGTGGATTCTAAACCAAAACACGAATTAGAAATTTGTTGAAATACCTGTAAATACATGTTGGTAAATTCATTTGCTCAAACTTTTCCATTCCAGCAATTCGACTGAATCTAGAGTACTTGATCTGCTCTAGGGGAATATTAGCATATCTTGGCCATTGGCCAACACGCAGTTCGAGGATATTATTCACTTGGTAAAGCTGATAAAGCTCTCCATCTTCTACGCACAGAATTCTGATGCGTAATTCACTATCGCAAATGTAAGGAATTCTATTTATTCTGTTAATGGAAGGACCTTGAGTCTTTGTACGTAGATACCCATTAAAAAGAAATCCGTCAATTGGAGAATACGTGGTATTTTGAAAGTCTGAAAACCAGTACTGATTGCTTAGAGACCTATGATAATGAAATCCCGAATAGACACCTTCTGCATATGATACCATGCGTGAGTTCAGGCTGAAGCATTTTTTAATCCTTCCAGCTCATCAAAATTCTGACTGATATATAAATAGCAAAAGTCTCCAAAATAAAATCCGAAAGATCTCGTGAAACCAGTATTGACACAGCTATACAAATCTCTCGTGATCAAAATTAGAATCTGGATTATCTTTCCGAGATGCTTCATGTACGATCTTAATTATCCATCAAATTAATTCTTTATAAAGCCTAACTGGTTGTCAGACAACCGTTGTCTATAGATACAGATAGGGAGGAGAGATGCATGGGAGCAATTTCTTGTAAAATGACGATGCTATGCTTAATAATTTATTAGTTATAAAGTTGGATAAATACTGCAATAAAAGAGCAGGCCATGAAAAATTCAAAATTGAGGTAAATTTAAATTTTGGCACTTGGCTCAGTTTTGAAAAAAATTTAATTCACGCAGAGACATAGACGTTGTCAGATGGGCGAAACTATACATTTTGCACCGAGCGTTATGGGGCTGGTAAGATTTTTAATAAATAGTTGCTTAATAAAAAACTCATTATCTTCCTGGGTTTTATTTACTCAATAGAAGGACATTCCGATAAAATTTTAAAAATTTTGACTTGTATATAGATTGATCATGGGATAGTTTCAAGTCATTTATTAGAATGCATGAAAATTGGATTGGAAATTCACCTCTTGAATGAAAGAATATTTTGTATAACTGAATATGAAATTTATTCGTTAAAATGTGTAGAAACCCCTTATAATTTACAAGTTAGAATGGATCAGAAAATGCTTCTAGAAATTTTATATGAGTATTTTTTCTGCTGTATTTCTATTAATAAGTAGACCCCCATTCTAAAAGTGATTAAATTTCAATCAAGGAAAATCTAAATATATTGAGAATAATGAAGAGGATTATAAGTAGTCTGATCTAGAATATTCCAAAATAATGCTAGTGGCCATCGCCTTGAACCTCTTTTACAACTGTAGTAGCGAACAAGTTGATCCAGTGTATCCACTCCTCCTTTTTTTGAGTTTTAATACTGAATTATTTCTGGTTTAGAGCTGCTATTATCAAATTTAGTGTGTAGATTTGATAAAAAAATAACAGGACGGGTTTTCTTTTGCCCATATCGGAGTAGAACATTGTGATTATTGAAAAGATATTCTTTGACATTCTCATCAATCTTTTATCAGAAAATTGCTTAGGAAGAAATCTTCTTGAAGAACGACATGTTCCATACACCCTTAGAACTTGTTAGAAATGAGTTAAATTCAAATCCTTCAATTGGAGAATACGTGGTATTTTCAAGTTCTGAATACCAGTACTGATTGTTCAGGGATCATATGATAGGAGATTCCCAAATAGTATGAGAGGACATGCCTAGGTTTAGGTTGAAATCCTTCCAGTTCAATAAAATTTTGATTGATAAATAAATAGCAGAAATCGCCGAAATAATATCCGGTAGATCTCGTAAACCCGGAATTTACACAGCTCGTGATCAAAATCAGAATCTGGAGTATTCTTACGAGATGCTTCATTTTTTTCAAAGCCTTCCCAGTCGCGCTAGGGAGAATGAATCAAGCGCAGAGGACCACTTTATTTCGAAAAAAAATTGATTGCTGCGAATCTAGGCATCAAAGACCGGGACAGTTCATAAAAGGAAAGCAACTGGCCAAGATCAAAGGAATCCTGAAACCTGCAGCTCTACCCCTTCCTGAAATTAGCTTGACTTGAAAGTGAAATCCAAAATGAAACCTCAGTATTCACGAGAGCAGATCCCTAGCCCGGCAACTAATGTAGAGTTGGTTATAATTATAAGTTAACAATCAAATTATGAGTCAATCCGTAACTAGTGTAAAAGAAGAGGTGGAAAAGGATCAAACTTCTAGTCAACCAGCAATTGGTGCAAAATAAGTGAGGGAAATTGATCAATCGAAAGCGGAAAAGGTACAGTGGGCAGTTACTATCAGACGAATTCCTAAAGTGTTAAGGGGGCCCAAGTATGGAGAAGAAACAGAAGTGAAAACAGTGGAAAAAGAATTACAAACTCATACCCCTACCTCTATGAGCGCTTTTGAACCAATGGAAGGGCAGAAAAATATGCATTGTAACACTATATAAATTTTAGTCCGGGATTAAGTCTAAAGAGACCCGGCGAGTATCGAGTAAAAAATGTATTCTTTTTATAAAGCTTTACTGGTTGTCTATGGTTGAAACAGTGGGGAGGAATTAAATCTTGAATAGGACATTACAAGCAAGTAGGCCTTAAGATGAGATTTCAAAATGTAGTTTTAAACTTCTGATTTTCAAACTTGTAATCAATTGATTTTGAAAGAAAAAAGTTCTATTTCAAAATTTTATTACAATAAACATCAGTACACTAATTCAGTAAAATACATCATGATAGAAATCACCAATTATTCCAATTCGATTAGAACGTCACCATCTGAAACTGTCTCGCCCTCTTTGAAGTTGACCTTTTTAACCTAGAAAAGTAGAAATGATCAATAAAAAAGTTAGATTGAAAGAACAATCTAAAAATCAATATTGAACATGTTGGGCCGTACAGCAATTACTCTCAGTCATGGATTTTATCAAGGCATGTTTTTACATAATTTCACTCTTTCGAATAATATCAGTAAAAATATACACTCAAAACCTTAAAAATTGAAAAACTAACTAAAATTTCCACCTTGGTTTTTCGATGCCTTTAAAGCTTAGAAACCATTAATCCTTGCACTGGAGAATGGGTTCCATTGGACCCCAATAGGAATTACGATTCCGTCTTTTAGTTTACAGAATGACTTTTAATATCATCAGTCAGTTGGGCAAACGTTGAGAGCATTTAACTAAATAAAAAGGATGCCGAGAAAGTTGTGAGGAATAAGCGCTTTATTTAAGGCATCCTTTCTTATTTATTTAAACTTTTTAGTTATTGGCACGAAATATGTGAAACTCTAGTACATCTTTCTGACACACTATTGATAAAAAAATTAATAACATTCTGAGAACAAAATTAATTTTTTCCAATTCTGTTTTACTTTCGAAGTTAGAAACCTGAATATAAAAAATTTTTCAAAATCCTCTGCTGTACAGATAAGGATTGACTTCAAAAAAATAAAACATATCATTCATGGACCTAGTGACAATTTATGATGTTCTTGTTAACCCTTTCAAGTTATATTATCAAGCTTCAAATAAGATAAATTTACCGTTCCAGCTTTAGCGACAGTCATTGCATTTTGCATTTTCATTGCTTCTAGTGTACAGACGACCTGTCCTTCGGTTACCTTATCGCCAACCTTGACATTAACTGAAGTAACAATCCCTGGCATCGGAGCTGTGACCATGGATACCTCGTCAATTTCCTCAGCCTCTTTCATGTATGCTTCTTCGTAGTAGGCTGCAGTTTCATCTTTCACGTTGTAAGAAAATTTGGTCCCCATAAATTGTACTTCGACATTGCCAATAGCGTCTTGATTCAACATTTGAACTAAAAGCTTTAAAATTTTTTAATATTTTCATTTTATTTATTTAACGTGGTAGCATTTTTGCTAATCTCTATATGTCTAAAATAGAAGCATAAATCTACAATTGATTTTCTCAAATATTGTGGCCAGTGATCTGAAAATGGTAATGTTCTAATAAGATAAAAAAAACTGTTTCTATAAGACAACATTTATCAAGACAGATTTTGAACCTCTGACTATACTTTATAAATTTGAATGGTTGAATTTTTCAAGAAAATACTAACCTCTTCATTGCCATGAGATTGTTTAATCAAAATATCAGTCAGATTGAAATTATCCTTAATTGAGATCTTGGAAATTTGCTTGGCTTTCTTTTGTCTGTGCTGGATCTCTTCGATATTCGATTCTTCTTTTGTGCCGACGACTTTTTTCGGCGGCAACCACTCGAACATTTCGACTGTATACTCTGAATTCCCCCTGTCGTGTTTCACGATAGCTTTGATTCTTTCTTTTCCACCTGCATTATTGATGACACAAGATTTTTCTTCAAGATTTCTAAACAAAATTTATCAAATACGATGGCGGAAAGACCAGTAGTTAATAAACTAACGAGTCAAACTTTTGATGACGTTTCAGGTTAACCACAGCTGTTAGAGAGGCAAGAAACAGATTCTCATCTGGCTTCAACACTTTGCCCTTGAAACCCTCTGGGTAGACTTCATTCAGATAGTTTGTCGTGATATTTCCCGAGATGAATTTCTCTTCAGAAACAATATCCCTCAATAGGGAAATGTTATTGTTAACTCCACGAATTACATAGTTGTCCAGAGCCTTTCTTGTTGTCTCCAGAACTTCATTTCGATTGTCTCCATAAGTGACCAACTAAAATATATAAAATCATTCATGTACTTTGACCAGAATTTTACACTTAGATAAAACCTTGTAAACTCTTTTTTCATACTGTAAAATGATTGACTGTCAGATTTTCTTCTCACTAAGACTAATGGAATAATTTCAGCGTTGTTCATTTTGAGAAATGTTACATTGAAATATTCAATGATTTCTTCAGACCTGACTGAACATTTTGCTTGAATTATCCATTCTTCTTTGATGTGAGAATAAAAGAATTTTGATTAGTTAAAATTCAAAAAGCTTTATCTATAAATAGCTCAGATGAAGGGTACTCTCAACCAAAATTTGCAAAGCCGTAAGTGATCCAGGAGGAAGTCATTACCAAAAACTTGTTAAACAAGCCTCTTTCCTCAATAGATGCGCGAAAGAGTGTTATTACTTTTGATTCTTGCATTAACAAGTGGTAAGTCTACCAGAATACAGATTTGAGAAATGTTTTTCCATCAAGCCACCACAAAATAACTGTGTTCCACTTTGTCTAACCCCGATTTAACACTTGATGGTGTCTCTTGTGATCCTTTTATTTCAGAAAAAAATACATATTTTTATCAAATAAATCTTTAATCCTCGCTACCCCTTATGACTCTCTTCATTGAATACTACGTGGCAAATTTAAACTACAAATTTGTAACGATCGTTTTGAATGAATTACGAAATTTCAAAATAAAAATCCTATAATCATCAATTGAAAAGTTCATTGGTTAATTAGAGTTCTGAAAATCCCTAAAAATCTAGAGTTACCTTGCAAATCATTGGATCGTAGAAAATTGAAATTTCACTACCTTCTTGAATACCACTGTCACAACGAACATTCTCAATATTGTTCGGTTCAATATACTTTGTTAAGCGACCAGTTGATGGTAAGCCGAATGATTTGTACGGGTCCTCAGCATAGACTCGACATTCTACAGCCCATCCTTTAACTTTTAGGTCATCCTAGGCAAAAAAAGGATAAAAATGATAATTCACTTGTTTCAGCAATAAGGGATGTCCCTTGCCGATTCTCAACATTTGATGGACAATATCAACTCCTGTTATACATTCTGTGATGGGATGTTCAACCTGAAGGCGGGTGTTCATCTCTAAAAAGTAGAAATTCTTTTGTGAATCTACGAGAAATTCGACTGTTCCAGCTGAATCATAGTTCACTGCTCTAGCCAAACTGATAGCTTCTTCGCCCATAGCTTTTCTTGTCTCCTCATCAAGGAATACAGATGGAGCTTCCTCAACTACCTTTTGATTTCTTCTCTGGATCGAACATTCACGTTCGTTCAAATAAAGGCAGTTGCCTAATTTGTCACAGAGAACCTTTGAGAGAAGTAAGATCTAGGTTGACCTTACTTGAACTTCAATATGACGTGGCTTATCAATATACTTTTCAATCAACATGCGATCATCACCAAAGCTGGCCTTAGCTTCCTCTCTCGAGAGACGAAATCCTTCCCTAGTTTCTTCTACGTTCCATGCAATTCTCATTCCTTTACCGCCGCCACCGGCAGACGCCTTAATCATGACTGGATATCCTATCTCCTGGGCTATTTTCACGGCCTCGTCTACATCTTTAATTTCTCCGTCGTATCCAGGAATACAACTAACTTTGGCAGCATTTGCTATACGCTTGGACTCAATTTTATCACCCATGGCCTTGATGGCGTTTGAATTTGGCCCGAGAAAGACCACACCCAAATCTTCAAGCTTTTTAGCGAAAACCGTGTTTTCTGAAAGAAATCCGTATCCAGGATGAACAGCTTGAGCTCCAGTTTTCTTAACTGCATCTAGAATCGCATCCATATTCAGGTAAGATTTTGCACTAGGCGCAGGACCAACGCAGACTGCCTCATCAGCCATATTCACAAACTTTGCACTTGAATCAACTTCACTATGTACAGCCACAGTCTTGATGTTATGACGTTTACATGTTTGAATTATTCTACATGCAATTTCTCCACGGTTTGCTATCAGGATTTTGTTAAATTTCTAGCAGAAATAATAGAAATAAGACTCACTTCCTCATTAGCATTGAATTTATCATTCCAATAAATATTTTTTATTTTAGAATATAAAAATTTTGGATAGTTTAGAATATTTCTCTTAGCATTAAATAATTTCTGCATAATTTAAAATTAAAAATGTTTATTTTGAGTTGACTTAAACAATTTCAAGTTTTTATAATATTCAAAGAAATTTTTGTTAATAATTTCAATATAGATGAATTATGAGTGAACATAGTCCTGAACATCTGGATTATGCTGAAGATATCGTTGAAGATGTAAAAATTAAGGATGATCAAGCCATAGATGTTTCTTCCGGTGAAGATTCTGGAAAAGTTAGCAATTCTGACTCACAAAGTGAGGGACAAACTGTCAGTGAATCTGATCCAGATAGCGATGGAGAAACTGACGCGTCAGGGTCTTCCAGTGAACGTGAAGTAAGCCATATAAATATAATCTTAATAAGGAACCCAAACAAGAGGATAATCCATGGACAAGAGGATTAATGCTAGCTAAAGAAGTAAGTAATTAGTATTTTACATCACTTGTATATTCCATTTATCTCAATTTTTATTATTCGTAATAGAGAATTCAAAAGTCAAAGCAGCAACGCCAAGAAAAATCTCAAACTGGTGCCTCAGACGCTATGAAGCTCAAGGCCCCTGTGAAAAACAAGGATTTATCATTGTTGTCAACTGAAGAGTTCTACTTGGAATTTGATAGCTTCTCCGCTAGCAATCCAGTCTATACAGATTACTATCAGCAATCTTTTATCGGACATACTCCACTAACTTGGAAACGTGTCCTTCCCTCAGATGTTTGTGAGCCTTCGACAAAGAAAATCAATGTTTGGCGTAAAAAAGCTAAAAAGAATGGTGATAATCGCAGAAATCGTTATTCCAGTGAATCTAGTAATAGTAACTCTGATTCCGGCTCCTCTGATAGTGACGAGAAAGAATCTGACGAGGAGAATGACCAAACCAAAACTCAGTCTTGTCCCTCGCCCGTATCTAGTTACTCTTCTGGATTATCATCTCTAGTTGAGTCTTATCTAGACTTTCCTCTGTCACCTAAACGGAATAACTCTAGAAAAAATCGTTCAAGATCCAACTCTCGTTAGTTTTACCCACCCTTCTTGAGCATATCCATATAAATTAACTTATTTTTCCCTCAAGGAAAGCGTAGATCAAGCTCATCTGGCTCGAGCAACGATTCCTCAAGCTCGTCAAACCATTCCAAAGTCAGGAATCAGCCTGCCAATAATTCAAACAATCAACGCAGAGGTAGACCTGGCCATAATGAATTCCGAGATTACAATTCCTGGAGACAGAATCAATGTGAGTTGAAATAAATTGCTATCGTTAGAAATTTTATTAATTCCAATATTCATACATGAAATGAAAAATATTCAACTTCAAGATTCTACCAGTAAGTTAACACTACAAAATATTTGTTTGAACTCAATTCAAGAAAATTTGTCTAGCCATGAAAATTTAAACTTGAATTTCACACTATTTCATACTCAAACTTACAAAAACTCAACGTATTAAAATCAAGATAAAGAACTCTGGTGATGCTAATCTTGAGAATGACTACCCTCAGGGGTGTCTACTCTGAAAATCTTACTCAAATTATTATTATTCTGCTCTAGCTGGAGATAATCGTAGGAATAACTACCAGAATCGCTATCAAAATAATTCCATCCGTGGTCGCAATGATAACAGATTTAATCGTTACAATTACAACTCGAATAATCCTCGTTTCAATAACAACAGCAACAACAATGGCCCAAATGATCACAATAATTATCGCCGACATGAATCTCCCCAGCGTGAAGAGTAATAGATTATTATTTAGAAATTCATGATTAAATTCCATCTCTAAACTCCTTTATTTATTATTTATAGCAGGTTCAATAGGAGAAACGATCAGTCAAATCGGCGGAGACCCCAGCCAACTCGACCGGTTCCACGTAAGTTTCACATTTTAGTTTACAATCGGATGGAGTGTATGCTAATATTTTCATATATTTTCTTCCATCATCATATTAATCCTTTCCTTACGTTACCTTACATAAAGAGTTGAAAATAACCCTTTGGAAATATCCGTTCAGCAGACAAACTATCCAGCAAGTGTTATCTTGACTAACTCAACTATATTTAGCCTACTTAGCATAGAAAAAAGTTTTTTTTCCGGAAATCAAGTCTATGAGTGATACATTTTAATTGCTTTTTCCTTATTCAGCAACTTATAATTCGAGTCATTCCTCGCGTTCATCAAGCAGTCGAAGCTCCTCCAACCGTCGGTATAAGAAGCCCAACTACCGTGATCGTTCACCTGTCCATTCAAATGCTAGAGGTCATCGTAGGAGGTCCTACAAGAGATCCACGTCACGAAGCAGCTCTAGCAACGACAGTAGACCATCATTTCCATCCAAAGTCAAGTCCGATCCGAACCACTTGGCGCCTCTTTTGGCTGGTGCTGTTAATCCGACTAAGGAAGTTGGTCCCCCATCGAAAATCAGTCTCAACGAACCCAGTGAATCATACTCAGGAACCAAGAGACGAATCGGACGTTCCAGATCTTCATCAAGGTAAATATCTCATTTAAGTGATAAATATAGAGCCTCAAATATGAATTCTAAAATTACATAGCGTTAGACCTGAGACTTGTGAACCAAAATTACCCTCTTTTAAATTTATTTTTCATCAATCATACTTAGGATTTTTGTATAAACCTTGAATTTTCTGAGCAAAAATAATAATTTTATTCTATCGACATTTATTCTAAAGAGCTTTCTAGGCTGAAGAATTCTCTATGCTTGTTTGATCGTACATAGATTCGGATCAAAAGATATTCAAACTTATATTATTATTTCACTAAAATTGATTTTTATCGAAAAAAGCTTTTTCCCAAGTTTGGTGACGGACTATTGTGTCTTTAGACGCCTCCAAAACAAACAAATAACAAGCCTAGTGACCATCTGAAGAGGATTATCTTTGGTTTTACAAGTCAGAGGTCTAACTGTATCTGGTTTAGGTTAAAATAGAATGCTATTAATATTAATCCCATGAATAGTTCTCAAAAAAAGTATGTAAAATTTGTTTATTCTTAATTAATTTTAAAACAACAAAACTGAAAAACAGTTAGAATTAAAGGGAAGATAAACTTTGAACATTGCATGCCCCTAACAAAAATAATTCAACTGCAATTAATGTAAAATTTTTATATGATAGTTCGATGAGTGAACCAGAGAATAAAAGACGTCTCCAGAATGCCCTCTATTCAAAACGTCCCAAAGATGATACAGATGACTCTGATACTGGCAGCTTCAAGGGTCGTCACGATAACCTGACCGGCAATGTCAATCGGGAACGTTCTCCCTTTGATGCGTCAGTTGGGAACTCCAACTCTGGCAACTCCACGACAAATCAAGATCGTCTTCGTGAACTTCGTGAGCGTCTCACCATGGTCAATGATGCAATTGCCAATATCACATCTCAAAAATAGTTCACATCTTTCATGTTGAAATTTTTTTAACAAGCAAGTGTTTAGACGAAAAAATAACATTTTTCTATTATAAATAAATAAGAATATATTAATTATTTCTTAAATTATAGAGATAATTTTGTTTGTTTTCCTAGCGTTGAACGAATTCTACGAGATTACGACTTTGGTTGAAAAATACACCCTCTTCTAGTTTTTAATTATTAACAGCATAGCTACTCTAAATTAACAACAATTTACAATAACTGACTTTAACTAATTACATCAATTTAAACTGTTTTCTCCCATTGCATTTGTTCAAAATAATCGAAAAAGGTACAGAAATTTTTTTTTAAATTTTACTCCTGAGGAATCTAGGTGAATTAAAAGAGATGGTCGGTAATATCAAAAGATTCCAGCGGATCGTTCTAGCAATCACCATTATTCATCATTGGTAGCTTTTCCTATTTCTAACTCGTTATCAGGATATTGTTCTGATTCTGACTGATTTTATTGTCGTGGTCTATCTTGGTTGCATCAGGCCAATTTAGAATATCCATAATATTCCCTAGAGAAAAGTCGTTATTGTGCCACTAGAAATCGACACTCTGATTTATTCATGGTTCGAAATTAAAATAAAATAAAGTAGGAGATACTTGGCAGAAATGATAATTCTATAAAATTTAAAAGTATAAATAGCAGGCAAGGAAGAGTCCGTAAAATATTGAAGATGGATGATTCTGAGAAGGAAAAAAGTGGCCAAGTGCCGCCTGGTTCTGACGGATCAAGTTCAAGTTTTATAAAGTCAGGGTTCACCTTTTTCAAGAAATAAAGGAAAACGTAAACCGTCTGGTCTAGGGTACACAAAACCTGATAAAAATGAACTCGGTTAATGATGCATCAGAGAAATTTCTCAGTTACATTCTGAATGAAAAGATAATGAATAATAAAATGTTAAATCTTGACCCATTTCTTGTATTCAACTTGAGAACGAAAATGAATTCACCCTGAAATTCATGCAAGGGTCAATTTAAGCTCTTGATTTTTGTTGTTTCGAAGTAAGAGTGTTTGTTTTATTAGTGTTTTGGTGTATTGCTAATCAATTGTCCGACTATAAAGTTATTCGCTTACCACCTGACTATGTTGTCTTCTGGCTTGTATTTGTCTATAATATAATATACCAGCCAGAAGGCAACTTAGTCAGGTTGCAACCGGACAACGTTATTTTCAATCTATGCCGAACAGCACCCTGAAGAACTACTTGGTTCAAAATAATGAATTTTCTGTTCGGAACATCATTCAATCATATCAGGGAGGGTTTGTTGCTAAGAGAGCTAAAAACGTTTTTAGAATCTGAAATTCAGATGCACTTTTTATAATTAAAAAAATAATGCAATTAATCTAGTTTTTTAATATCGCAACCTAAGTAACTTCGAAAAACGAAAAATTTGAAGAATATACAATTGTATAATTTGTTTCTTATTTCATTTTTCAAGTTCAGATAATTGAAGTATGCTTACTTATAAGTACATACAAAGGTTGTATAATTATTTTAATAAAAAGGGGCAGAGAGGAAAGGGTGATTTTTGACATAAACTGCACAGTTCGTACTAAAAATGGAACCTTGACACCTTAATAAAAAATTATTTTGATGAAAAATTGGGCCTAGTACCCCTATTTGAATTCTTATAACTGGGGATCATGGTGTAAGGTCTATTCAAGCCTATTGTTTAGGATAAAACTCCCTATATCCTTAGTATATAGTTTGGTTAAGGTTCAGTCTATTCAATTAAGTTTCTGAATATATTTTGATCTCTTTTGTATCTAAAAAATTTTAAAAAGTTCTAGTGGTTCAAAGAATTTTTGGTAACACTTCACTTCGGGTACAGCGAAAAACTCCATTTAGGGGGATTTTAGCGTTAGCCAATGAGAATCAATCAAAAACCTGAGTGCAATACATTTCCTATTAAGTGCTATTCTTTTCTATTGTAGACTATTCGCGTCTATGATTATATACAAATCCTCGAATACTAGTCTCCATACTTCACTTGAGGTACATTGAGCAAGCCTAATCATACAGGGCTTATTTCTGAATTAATTCACCCTTAATTTTGTATATTTTCAAAGCCTTTTCCTGAAGAGCTCATTCAGATTCTGACCCAGGCTAGAGATCGATAATTTGAAAAATCTATCTCTAATGAACAATCAAAACACCACAAATATGTCACCACTGTTTGTTCCGTTGGGTTAGCCAATGAGTACCTATGAGTTTGTACATTATAATTGTTCCTGTATTACATGCACCCAATCTACCTAGCTATGAAAGGCTAACCCATCAAAACCCTTTCTTCAAATGAATGTACTTATTAGACCATGACAAAATTTTGCAATATCACTTGAATCGCCCATCGATATGATAAATTCGTATGATTGGTCGCGTCAAAATACCTTTTCATAAAAAAAGAAATTGTGAAGACTGTTGATTATGTGTGAAATATAGCACTTATCTCTTAATAACATCACCTTTCATATAGTTTCGATTTTTAAGAAGTGGTGCCAACTCGAAAAATTTCTCTTCTGAAAATTTGCGTATCACAATCGAAATTTTAAAATGATTTTTTTTTGTTAGAAAGTTTGCTTTCATCGAGTTAGGAAAGTAAAAATAAATAAATATAAATACAATATAGCATCTCTTGGTATAATATGGCGGTTCAAAAATAAAATAATCTATTTTCGTGAAATATGTATAATGAGAATTGTAGAAATAAATAAGCCTTTCAAGAAATTTCATTAAAATTCTGGGATTAATGAAGCATAGCATAGAGGAGACTCTTAGAATAATCAAGTTTAGACCTTATGTGAGACATTATAGTTTTAATGTTAGTCAGGTCATGAAAGTCAGAGATTTTATATTTTTTATCAATCATATTATATGAAGATAGTAAATAGTGATTTGAAGACTTATTATAATTCATTCAGAGAATCTTGTTTCAACCAATGAGAAGGGAGAAATTTTCTTCATCATAAATTATGATTCATAATCTGCATTAAAGTTTATGAAACTTAACTGGCTTGATAGTAATTTTTTTATTGAACAATTCATTTAATAAAATAATCCAATTAAGAAACTAGATAAACGTTAGATTATCCTACATTTTTAAATAAATAATTTTTTTTGTTAGAAATAAATTTGTATTGAAAAAAGTAAAAAGAAATTAAATATAAAATTTGTACAAAAGCGTATAAGTTTAAAATAATAATGATATGAGTAATACATCTTGGTTCGGTTAAAAAATAAAGAATAAAAAGAATAGATAGATTCAATCTTTGTTTTTGTTCGTTTATGATAATAAAATCAGTTAGAATAACAAGTCTGAAAATTCAATTCGAATACTGGTTCATTCTTTTTTTGGCCGTAACGTAGAATTGATATTGGACCATCAAATATATATTCTATTTTACCAAGATCAATCTTACTGGTTTGAAAAGAAGGCGGCAGAAAAGTACGATTTTTACGAACTGTACCAACTAATGCAGTTTTCTTTTTTACCAAATCTAAGGCCAAATTATGGGTCGTAAAAATATTGTCACAAGTTATTGTTCGACGTTTGTTGATGAAAGGGTTTGCAAGTTCTCTAACAACTCTTTCTCCTTGACCTTTTTCAGAAAAATTTCCTTCTTTTCCGATATAAATTTCAGCATTGCAGAGATTTGCATTTTTAGAATCACACAAAGCCCACACTTTGATATCGTATTTTGTAGGCTTTGACGGCATGTACACTTTGAAGGGACATCTCCCAAGAAAACTTATTAGCTGTTCATCTATAGTTACTTGTTCGGAAGGGGTGTATGCTTTTCTACAATTGATAATAAAATCCTGAAATACGATCCTGATAGGTGCCAATTTGTCTCTATTTGAACCAGTGATCTTATTGATTTTGTCATCAAATCGAATAAACTGTTTGATGATTACCAATCTTGAATATGAAAGGCAGTTTTTGACAGCAGAATATTCATAGTCATCTTCCCAAAGCTCTTGGAGATCCATATTTTTCTGCTTAGAAACTCCAAAATATTTTTTTTTGTTAGACGAAAATATAACAGGATCCCTATCCATTTACGAAGTTCGTCTATACTTATTCTTGCACTACTTGATTTTCGATGGTCCATGGCTGTCTGGTAGTTGATGTCTCCGCATTTTGAAACTAGATCAGCTCCAAAGGATTGATCCATATCAGTATTTGGATTCGTAATATCAGAGGGATATTCTGTGTAATCCTCTTCTTCACTTTCAGAAAAACCACTTACTAAATTCTCAGGACCGATAACCATGTATTTCCTTTGTAGTAGATTTCAATATGTTGAATTTAATAACACCACCAGTAGTCTTGAACCCATTAATTCTGGGGTTCCTCAAGGTTCCACTATTGGTCCTCTTCTCTTCAATATTTGTTTCGCTGACATTCAGCTCCTGGAGGGTA
>SSNU01000065.1:0-14924 GCA_012064415.1 Gyrodactylus bullatarudis
TTATTCTTTTTCTTACGCGTCGTAAACAATCGGTTAAATTCAATTCCTTTACTAGTTCTTATTGTGAAATTTCCTCAGGCGTTCCTCAAGGTTCTTCTTTAGGTCCTTTGCTTTTTAATTTATGCATATTTGATATCCAAATTCCTGACAAAATTGGTAAGATTTTTAAATACGCGGATGATATTAAAATTGTCTATAATGTGAACAACTCTCTCGACATTATACAGATTTCTTCATTCCTGTTTTCCTAATATTGATTCTTATAATTCACTAATCTCTATCTCTGGACTTGATCCCTTATGGTTAAGAAGATCGGCTTTCATTTTTAAAAATTTCGCCTCTTTCTCCGAACCAATCTGTAAATGTTATTCCGTCCGTTACACAGCCTACTCGTACCATTTTCTCCTCAATCAATTTAGATGTTTAGACTCTAAATTTACGCTCTCGGATTGTGATAACTTTTATGATCTAAAATCAATAATCTCTTATTTAAGAACTAAACTTGATTACTCTTTGTCTCTTCTTTACTCTAATTTGCATTTGACTGAATAAGTCCCCTTTTTGAGACCTTTTACATTCAATAAAGTTAAACCTCTGACTGTGAGATAAAAGTTTGAATTGATTTAGCACCTGGCTTGTTGTCGTTGCACTCTTTGCAATCAATTTCTATTCAGTGTGTATTAGAGACTAATTCTGCTGAAGGACCTTAAGAGGATGTGCCAACCGCAGAAACCCAGGATGTCTCGTCTTGCTTATGGATTTTTTGATTTAAAAAAAACTATATTTTGAACATCTATGATTTCTCTGTACATATTTATGTTATTTATATCAATCTACATAATATAATGTTGCAATTTCAAAAAAAAGCATTTCTTAACTTTTAGGATTGTTCAATTTTAATCAAAGACTCGGTAAATTGTTTAATTATAAAAGCGTATTAGCAAAACTATCAGATTACTCTTCTCTATTCTAAAAAGTAAGTTTATTCTCTACGACTCAATAAAAGATTTTATAAATTTTTGTCTAACAAAAAAAAATTTGAAATAAAAGCGCCTCGATTATTATAATATAGAGAATAATTATTTTCCTTGAATAATGTTACATGTTACAATTAAAAAATTTGTAAAATTTTATGGGAACTTTTATACAAAATTCTCAATTCTATTAGATTTTTCTCTTTTTTATGCGTGAGACTGTGAAATATTTTTCCATCTAATATAGATTTTGCTCAGAAATAAGATTCTTGAGTATTCAGATGGTATTATTATCTGAGATTTTGCAGAACCCTATCTCTCCAGGACAATGTGAAACCTCAGAAAACAGATAATATATTTTCAAGGAGAATGATGTATTTTATAGTCCTGATCTTGCTGTATTTGATAATAACACGGGTAGTAGGGATTTCATGAATGAAGCTGATTGGTGTTTTTCTTGTTCTGAGTTTTTCATTCAGTGAATCAATCAGAGTTAAGTTGATTAAAATTCAGTGAAAAACTATCTTTGAATGAAGCTCAAAAACAAATGAAACCAGGAAAAACATAAATTCAAACGAAACATTAGTGGTAAGAATGTTAGATTTGCTCTGGAAACATAAAAATTTATTTTTAGAACATACACCTAATCAGCATGATGATGATAATTTTTGAAAACCAAATAAAAGTAAGGAAAATGATCTTTCAAATTCCATGAGTTGTTGTAATGAAGAAGGCTGAAATTAGGCTGACTTTTTAAAAATTCTCCCATTCACCACCTCTCAGCCTCTATGACTAAATTTGAGGTTTTTCTTCTAAATTTGATCCGAAATGTCAGTATCAAATTGCTTTAAATCTTCGAAATCAAATTTTTAAAAGGTTAAAAGTGTAGAAATTTGGTGTATTTCTGATATTTGTTCATTTTTCCTGATAATCCGCAGAAAGATATTGAGTTTTTCGTTAATAAATGTGAATTCTCATTTTCATGTCAACTATCTTTATTTTAATTGATCTATTTATCCAAAAAGAGTTACTAATTTTCCAAGAAAATCTCACTATTTTCAAATTTACTCGTAATCTTGAAATTGGAAACGAACTCTTTAATTTGTGAAAATTTCCACTCTTTTGAATGGTTTAAATTTTGTAAGATTGAAAAATCCTGAGCTGCTGACTGAGAGTCATGCTAGGGTTAAGAACAAACAAAGTTTTTGGTGAATAATGCCTTATTTTCGTCGGTTCTCTTCGAACCAAACAAATATTTATGAATTTATATAATTTACATATGAAAATTTAGAGAACACTATAAAATCTGGCCAATAGCATTCATTCAACAGTTCGCGACCAATGAGACGAGAGGAGTGTCTAAGCCCTAGGGACTGTGAAGAATTCATCTAATGTCCGAGTACCGGGTGATGCTCTTTTCCTCTGATTCCCCTCTTTTAATTTGTAATCAGCATGAATATTTTTGCAAATGAATTTTCATGCCTGGATAAAAGTTTGTAGAAATAATTTTATTTCACCGCCCGTGTAATCCTTTCAGATCTCTAGATCAAAAATTTTTGATCAAAAGATGTGGTTTAAAAAAGGATTTCCCAACTCTAAATTTAAATCCGTAACTCCATCAGAATGTTATTTGACACCTACTTGTCTAGGCTCTAGCCTCTAGTTGTGAGAATACCAACTCCATCAGGTTAGAGTCGACAGGACATTCTAAAAGAATTTTCTATAACTTCTTATTTTACATATCCAAAGTCCCATTACCTATACCACAAAACGAATCTAAAATTATTACAAGGATCTCGATTTTTTCATGAATAAATCAAAAATTTCGAAGACTAATCCTAATCATGTTGCTTACTTTTTACCATCTGAAGAAAATATTTCATATCAAAAATATGGTATTTTTTCAATTTCGATTTGGCGCTAAAATCCTGTTTTTTCGAACTTTGAACTGAATTTTTTTGTTGATATGAAAGGGGCAGAGTGGTCAAAAGGAGACTTCAGGATCACAATTAAACAAGAAAATCAGTTATACCAAATCTGTTCTAATGCATAACCTAAATATCGTTTTGGAGCTGAATATGGATTTCTTGATAATTTTCACTACTTGAAAATCAATGAAATTTCGATAATTAAAAATCCATCAAAAATGGTGAAACTATCGGAAATTTGACGGGGATATTCAGCTTTCTTCTTCAATTTCGATCCTGGTAATTCTCACTTTCAAATCAATAAAAATTTTCAGCTTTTAAGTTTGAAAAAATGGGATTTTGGCGCCATATCGAAATTTGAATTTTTTCAGAATTTTTTTCTTCAAATGGTAAAAGAATAAGAATTCTCAAATCCTCAAGAGAACATAACTGCATAGTTTAACATTGATATAGATTTACAGTGTCTTTGGCTCATTTTTCCTGTCAATAATATGCTTTGTTGCATCAGTCATGAGCGGACTTCATGGTAATCAGATATCATGGTATGTCAACTGTAAGGAATTCAAGAATCAAACTCAACAAAGCCAAAATCCAACAACTCAGTCGAATTTTGAGCATGAATGTCATCACAAGGAAATTCATGAGCCAGATGTTGCATGTCATATCTATACTGAGTAAGTTTTTTTCTCAAGTAATTTTTGGTTTTCATCTCTTTGTTGATTTTCACCCAAAAATAAATAAAGATCAAGGCTATAAATTGGTATAAACTATCGATTCATCCCCATATTCATCTAATGCCAAGGAGATAGTTTTTATGTTTAGAATTTATTGTTCTAATTTCTAAGAAAAAAACGATAAATGATACCGATAACAAAACAACATTTCTAACAAATTGCAATTCGTAAGCTCAGCTTAAATCCTTTTCATGTCCGCAGAGATCAAATATAAACTAAGTCGATTTTTAGTTAAGACTCATAAACAAGTAATATATTAATGGTGCATAATCTACTGGTACAATATTTTGGGACACATATGAGCATTGACCCTGAAAAGTAATTAACCCTATCGTGAGGTTCGCCCTATATAGGGCGATCATTTAAAGTAGGAAATTCTCTGTTATTACGCAGGTCTCAACAATATCACATAATTTATTCTATAATTCACGCTAAACAAATCCGAAAAATACCAAAAAGTCTCAAGGAGATATCTAAATTTGGATAAAATAACAAAGATTAGTAAAATTTGGTTTTCATCTACTTATTATTGGTTATTATCCTACATTAATTTTGAGTCTTTTTCTAGATTGGTTTTCTTATCGTCTCGATAGGGTTAATTAAAGGCATACTTTTGAGTAAATATACTGTAAAATAATTGAAAATTTATTTTTTAAAGCTAAAAATAGTATTAGTTTCTTCCTATTGACCTTGCAGAAGCTCAAAATAATAACATTATTTAGTTGAAAATTAAAGGAAATTCAATATTAAATTTCTATCTTGACATTTACAAAAGAATTTTAACCAAAGTTTAGATACCAATAAGTGAAAAAGATTTCAATAGAATTCAGAACACAGCTATAGTTAATAATCCAAGATATGAAAAACTATTTAAATAAAATATTTAAACTACATTATTTATAACTGCATAAAGTTAATAAAATCGAATATAATTAACAAAGATTAAAATAAAAAAAGTTCAAAATTTGAAAATTTTCGAAATTTTGTTTATATGATACAAGAATCATTTAAAGAGTTGACTCAGCCAGACATGGTGGAATGATTTAGAAATAGCTCAAAGATTATTTAAACAAAATTACAGGCGGTTTCATCAGTTTTACGAAATTTCATCCAAGTCTAATAACCATTAGTTATAAATTATAAGTTATAATATAAATAAAACTTGTCCTTTCATTTTTTCCAAAGTCTCCAGAATTTTTATTAATGGATCATTAGATCTCAAAGTTTTTTCATCTTGAATTTGATTCCTTATTTTTATGTTTTTTTCTTAAATTCCGTTTAAAATCTAAGGGTTTCTTTGTTTTGGCATAGGCGAAGATTATTTCTAGAATAGCTTTATTTTTTATAGGTAGAAACATTTATTTAAAACATTGAAAAAGGAGAAATTCGGTGTATTTTTGAATAATTGCCCTACAAAATCTACCGCAGTAACATTTATTTACAGTTAAAAGGCAAAAATTATTTTCATTTCGTTTTCAATTTCTGCATTTCGATTGGAAGAAATATCGAGCTTGAAATCAGGATAGAACTCATAGGATTCCTGGGAACCTCAAAAAAACTTAGAGAAAGATTCTAAAACACATTGTAATCAGAATAAATGGCAATCACTAATCATAAAAATCTGAGATGAATAAATAATTCGTGAGCTGAGTGTTGATATTAGAAACTACAGTGAAGATTGACTTTTGATACATATTCCATATGGCTAGAATTTTTTTCAAGACTACATTCCTATTCTATTTATCCTATATAGTATACAAAAGCAAAGAGTTGTCATTTTCAAGTTGTTCTTCCTCAGATTGAATTTAATCAAGCTTTTTGAGATATTTTAAATGGAGTATTCTACGCTGTTTCTATACCTTCTCCATGTAGAGTTGATAAAAATAGAAATTCAAATTTATACATCTATAGACTTTAATTGAGAAATCTCGTTTGAACGAATTCCAAATTGATAAACTAGAACCAATATCTTGCTCAGACTGGATTCCATTGATATTATTAGTTATTGGAAAGAGAGAGTTGATTCTGAATCTAATGCTATTCTTGATATAGAGGCCTTATTTGGCAGAAAAATCCTGGCATCTTTTTACTTTGATTTTAATTTCTTTTCAAACATATAGGTCGAAAAAATGCCAATTTACCTATCGATTAAGTTTTGAGAAGCCTTAAAATTGATAAAAATAAACAAGAATAGAGCAATAATTTCATGATATTTTGCCTTTTATACTTGATCAAACACTTTAAAAGGATTATTAAGACAAAACCTTGTCATAATTTGTATTGTTTACCTGAATAGAATAATTTAAGCATAATTCGATAGAGAGTCTACCAAGATTTTTAATGATCAAAGGAAACTCTTTGAATCATCACAAAGACAAAGTTTTAGTAGAATCAAGTTTTTCATGTTTTTTTGCAGGAAAAGCCAAACACCCATAATTTACTCAGGCCTCGAGTGTCGTATTTTATTTTCTCAGGTCAAGGATGACTTTATATTGCAGTGCTCCTTGATGGCTGTAGCTGGCGGAGCTTGTCTCTGGTTTGCATGCATTCAATCATGCTCAAAGCAATCAAGGATTGTTTATTCCATATTAAAGCCTCAGATTATTGTATCGAATACCTATAGAAATCTTGTCTGCTCCGATTATATCTCCAGGTCGGATGCATTCGATCAAAATATGAGAATATTCCGTTGTCATCATTTCAGAGAGGACAGAATTCATCCACCAGAAAAGGAAAATATCTGGATAAGCCAACAAAAGGAGCAGACCCTCAGTACAAATATCGATGGCGGTGTTAACTCATCCCATTTTAAATCTTTGAGCAATTTACTAGAGGCTACAATTTAACCTGTCACTATAATTTTTCAATATATTTTCAGTATTTCAATTGACAAAAATAAGAGACCTACAATTACATCATAATGAATGTATAAATGTTACAGTTAATCGTGGATATTCTTACGAACTATACTAGCTGGATGGCTATTGAATCGTGTGAAGGTTCTTATTTTTTTAAACTATCTAACCTATCTAAACCAACTAAAGCCAATTGTTATGAAGTTGGGAATCTATGATTTTTACAGAAATATCGATTTTTCATCAAGAATTCGAATTTGTTAAAGATTTTCTGGAATCCTACTCATGTTACCCACTTTTACCATTTGAAAATAAAAATTCTGAAAAAAAACTATTTGTATGATAAATATGGACAATTTTCAAATTCCCATTTGGCGCCAGGATCACATTTTTTCGAACTTTGAGCTGAAAATTTTTGTTGATTTGAAAGTGGAAGGCTGATCGAAAGAGTTTTTTCAGGATTAAGATTAGACAAGAAAATCAATTCAACTGAATCTGGTCTTATGCATAATCACGTTATCGTTTGGAAGCGGAATTTCGATTCTTTGATCAGTTTCACTACTTGAAAATCAATGAAATTTCGATAATTCAAAATCTCTCAAAAATGAGGTAACTGTCGGTAATTTGACGGTGCTAGTCAGCTTTCTTGTCTAATCTTTCGATCAGCCTCCCACTTTCAAATCAATAAAAATTTTCATTTCAAAGTTCGAAAAATGGGATTCTGGGCCCAAATTTATATATCATACAAATAATTTTTTTTCAGAATTTTTTCTTCAAATTGTGAAAGTGGAAAACATGAGTAGGATTCCAAAAAATCTTTAACAAATTCCAATTCTTGATGAAAAATCGATATTTCTGTAAAAATCATAGATTCCCAACTTCATATCAACCAACTTTATGAAAATTCACACTATGATTTCTCGAAATGATTGTCATATTCAATGTTGAATTTTTTTCATTTATCTGTGCAGAATGGCCCATGATCATATACTTGATTTCGTCCTAATGATCATCTTGGGTCTATTTATAACTTGGGCTAAGATAAAACATGACATTCTTGTTATAGCTTCTCTAATTCTCCATTTCAGGAAATCATAATTTACTAGTAAATCGTAAGAACCTTTTATATGATCAACTGGCCATCCAGTGATTCATAAGAGTCCTTTTTCTCTCACACGATCCACACTGTACATCATTCATCGAGAAAATTCATTAAATTGTACATGTGATTCTACACATGTTTGATTACCCCGAAAGTGATTCCAGTTATCTTCAATATTCCCAGTATAACCTAGACTATATGAAACCGAGAATAAAAACAATCTTATGGAAAGATAAGATCTTCTAATATCTTCTATTCATAATTAGCAGTAAAAATCCCTCTAACAGTTGATTCAAGACATCCGTCCCAATTAAAGCTAGTTGACATGAAGTTGAGAATTTACTTTTTTTGACAAAAATTCAGATTTAGTGAGCTTTTACGTAAATTGAAACTACATTGTATTTCTCGAGACATTAATTTAGCCCCCGTGTAACCCTGTATAAATCAATCAATCAGATTGTAGAATTATAATTTTTTTGAAAAGTGGTAATCAAAAATTGAAGGGGCTCGTATAGTTATTAATTTTGAGTTTGGTTAAGAACGTGGTTAAGGATACCATTGGTTATTTGGGCTACTCAAACAGTACGAACTGTGGACGATCGAATCTTTTCCTTCCAATTACATAATCGAATCTTGGATCATTGATTTGAAAGAAAAACGATAACAATAAAAATCAGTGATGATTGAGTAACAAGAGTGTGCTTTTGTCTGAGTCCACCAACCTCTCTCCTTCTCATTTCATCATAACCAGAACAATGATGAAAGATACATATATATAAATTTTTCCAGTTTTGATTTTTCTTTCCTTTCTTTACTTCTTTTTCTTCCTCTTCGAGAATTGGAAGAAATATCGAGCTTGAAATCAAATAAAGTTGTATTATTTCTCTTGTTGTTATTATTATTGCGAACATACTATTTTACAATATACCCTGGGATTGATCTGAATAAACTTTCTTTCTTTATTACATACATTGTACAATGTACATATTGGAAAATACTCATCAGTCATCTATTAAAGTATTTTTCATCCTCTGGTAAACATTTCTCATATCAACTACTATGTTTACCTTGGAAGGAGAATGTATTTTTTGTGTAATATTTCGAATTGAAGTAGTGTTAAATTACACATTCTAGCAAAATAACACTTTTTTCTATAGTATACTCTATAAAATTTTGACAGTATGCTCATCAGAGCGAAATAAAAAGACTTTACCTTGATTGAGATAGCAGCGAAAAAAATTCATTCAGATAAATTACAAAAAGCCGAGTTTTTCACCGTTTTCGGTTAATCTTGAGACGTTTTCCCTAATTTTCAAAGCAGATTCAAAGCTATTTTGACAGATTTCAATGAAAGGAAATTCTCCTGCGCCATGCTTAACGGCTTGAAAAATAAATTTGAAATTTGAGAAATAAAAGCACAAGAGGTAGCTCAGAGGTTTGAAAATTGTAATGTAAGCTATAATAAACTTTTTAGAGCAAAACTAAGACCTGAAATTTGACAAAACACAAATTCAAATACTTCTCAAGATCCAAACGCTAAAAAATTTGCAGAATCATATTATTTCAAGAGAAGAGTTGCAAAATTAAATTTTAGTTTATTCATAAAAATTACACAATGATTAAGTACAGATTAATTACAGAAAATATATTGAAAAAAGGTAATGCTAATTATGCAAAATGTCTGAGAAAATAATCCTGATAATGCCAAGGGAAATGGCTTCAACTGAGACCTCCCTTGAGTTTTGTGTTTAGATTGATTTTCTTGCGTAAAGCAGCCTTGGGATTGACGGTTTTTGCCTTGACATTTTGAAGGAGCTTTGAGATGTTGTCGTCGCAAAAGATGCATCCAGAGAATTCCTCGTCCACTGTGTCGATAGAACATTTTGACTGAAAGAATTTCAAATAAAATCTAGATTCTAGTATTCAATTAGGCATCACCTTCTTACTTTGCCAGTGATGAAACTGACAACTCAACTTCTATACTCAGAAATTCTAGGTTTAATTTTAGTGTATTACCTTGTCGATTTTGATATTCAAAAGTTTAGCTGTACATTTTTCACAGGATTCCTTGGCTTTTCTCGTTGCAGATTTGACACAATCGGGGAACAGAATGATGTTGTCACATCTATGGCAGGATATTGAAAAAAAAGAACAAGTCAATTCAATGTTTGCACTGTTGATCAGGTTGAAAACTAACCGATTACAAATGAGTCGAAACTTTGGTGGAAGAGTATCATCAAGGCGTAGAATTCCGGGAGGTTTAACATCGGTCATATGACAGTCCATGCATAGGTCAATGGCCTTTGAGGCAAGAGATTGTTTACATGTTGGATGGACACAGTTATCACAGCCCATATTCTTTCGCATACCCTCAAAGGGGGGATTAGAATAGCAGTAGAGACAGAATGGAAAACTCTAAAAGAATGGCCATTAGAAGCGGATATGATAAAGTTACCTTTCCCTTAGACCCGGTGGTAAAGAGTAGGATTTCACAATTATCGAGCGGGCATTTTTCTTCCTTGTATTGGCGTACGGTACCGTTTTGTGGCAGGGAATAGGTCTGATTACAATAGGGACAGTGGAGTCGTTGTGGTTTCATATCTATGAGTACCATGTATTTCCGGCATTTGTGACATCTAGAAATGGTAAAATTTGTTCAAATCAACTTACCGACAAAATGGTTTACCACTACTCGATAAGGATGAGAAGGAGACCTCGAACAAGTGATCCATGAGAGAAATATTCTTGGCAAAATAAATGTACTTTGCTGAAAATAGGGCAATAGCATAGTTGACAACTTGTGAGTAATCACTTTGGCCAATGGCAATTTGGTTTAATTGCTTCTCGATTGCATTACGCATCTGAGGCAAGACCAGTTCCGGATCAATCTTTTTATAGCCATGTACAAGAATAACGCCCAATTTGGTTGTCATCAATTTACGATTTCCAACTAACTAAGTAGATTATTTGATATGAATTATTTTCAAGTTATGAAAACGAGCATAAAGAACCAACTTCAACATAGCCTCTTTGAATAATATTTTCAATGTGGACAGGTATAGATGCATCAGTGCCGATCCCATGCTGTTCCATTAGACCAATAAGTTCTGACTCTGTCAGATAATCTGGAGGCGAAGTTTGGCCCTCAGAAAGTGTCAACTGATTTGATGTCATCGGCACTTGTACGCCGATTTTGCACAAGGCTACTGGAATCTCTTCGTCATCATCAAAGCCAGCCCAATGCATTGCTTTGGTGAAGCCTTTATCAATTACAGAAACACTAAAAGAATATGCTGTTAAACTGATCCCAAAAAGGTCGAAAGTTATCAAAGTCACCTGGTTATTTCAAACAGTTCATCGCTAATCTTAAAAGTAAGAATATTCTTTTTGTAATGAAGTTTAGGCATCAGGGAAGCGAAAAAATGCATTGTAATATATTCATATAGGGCCCTCGCGTTCCCTTCCAGCTGGGAAGGGGGTACCATTTTCATAGGAACAATTGGGGGATGATCGCCGGCATCTTTACCGGTTCTAGGCATGCGTATTCCATCAGTGAGAATTTCCTGAGCGATTTGACCCCATTGTGGATGCCTCAAATAATAAAAAATAATAATTCAAGACAACTTACTGGGTGTGCATTGAAACGTGATTGTAAAAGTTGAAAGAATCAGGATAAGATGTAGTCTCAGTTCTGGGATAATTGATGTAACCACTAGTGTATAATCTTTCAGCAATACTCATACATTGATGAGGTCCAATTTTGAGGCCAGAACTAGCAGCCTTCAACATCTCGACAGTATTAAGACCAACTGGTGGAGATTTATAACACGATTCTGAGGAAACATCAGACACTCTAGTTACGGGATGAATTAAAACTTTACATTTTTAATAAAAAAAAGAGAGATTTCAAGACTCACACTGCAACCTTTCTAGAGCTGATTGAGGCGAGAATTCCAGCGACAGCGTCCTTACTAAATAGTTTACCCCGTTTCCAGTCTAAATTGAATTCCCTTGTTCGTTTAAAGTCATCTGTGTAGGTTATTTGTGCCTTTATTCGCCAAAATTTCTCCGGCTTAAAAGAGGAAATTTTATCGGCTCTCTCTACGCAAAAGCCCAAAGTTGGTGTCTGACATGGACCATAGGAGACTAGAGATGTATTCAAATCTCCATATTTGCCCTGGAAGTACTTTGTTTGGAATCTGGTGAAAGCACAACCAATCCTTAAATCGAGCTCTTGACGAGCATCTACTGAGAGAGCTTCATTTTTATTTGGAAATCTGAGATTTTCCATTGCACGAAATATGTCCTTTTCTGCGACAGCACTGAAATGGGCTCTGAAAACCCTGAAATTCGGAGTACAAACCGACTCGATAGAATCCAACACTTCGAAGCAAATATTCTCTCCTTCTTTATCACAATCAAGCCAAAGGATGACAGTGTCAGAGTGGGCTGCTTCTTTTTTAAGGAAATCTACCATTTTGAGTTTGGGATTTGCCTCTTTCTTTTCGATAGGAGCGAGAAAGAGAGCACATGGATCAACTCTTTCCCAATCATTAAATTTTTTGGGAAAATCCGTTGTCATAACATGACCACATACCGATGTCATTTTGTAACGACAATTTTGATTCTGAAAGGAACCATTCCAGGTATGAACTGAGCAAGCACCATTAAATCCTTTGTATGATTTTTGTTGATTTCTTGATAAAATTTTTGCAATTGACTCGGCAAGAGATGGCTTTTCGGCCACCATGAAAATTTGCGGCATTTTTGGTTAAATTTTCAAATTATTTGTTGATAAAAACAACACGAACAACCAAACTGAAAAATTAGATCTTTGACTTGGTTAAAAGTTTGAAAATAATGTTAAAAAATGTTGCAAAGGCAGTGCAAAATATAAAGAATCCTGCACTCGCAAATGTTCTACCGCCAAAACCATCTAAAATAGATGAGCTCACTGTACTTCGTTCGATACACAAAACATTTACGCCCAAGGACACCCATTATTATCCATATTACCTGGAAGATGCTATTCTATCGGAATTTCGATACGAAACACCATTCGCTTTATATTGCAAAGCCTGTGGAAGGAATGCTGCACGCATAGCGGTGAATAAATATCTTCCCAACGATATCGCTCTGTTATCTTCAGAAGTAATTTTGCTTTATACAACATTTCATTTTAGTATCCTAAAATAGATGCTTTCGCTTCGATTCAAATCCCTGAAAGTGTTTTAGAAGATTTGGAAAACGGTGTCATCGAATTGGACGAGGCCATGGAAAAGTTGATCAACGTCCTCGCTCCGAAAGAATGCATTTCGCTATACGAAAGTAATAAAGACCACAAATGGAAACCTGAAATGTTGCACGATCTCCTGGATTTGACCTCTAGAGCCTACAACACAAACAACAATCCTGATTACTTTTTTGGCTCAAATGTAAACCATTACGGAGAGATTCCTTTTCCTGAAGAGGTTTTTGTCAAGAAGAGTATATTGAAAGCTGAAAAGAAGCGAGGAATCGTTGATGCTGAGAGACCGAAAAATAGACCCTGGGAGCAGGATTCGTTTCCAGAAAAATTATTCGAAGAAAATATAGAAAGCTTCGATCATATCCCATCTGCATATAGCTCACTAATCATAGGTGCCTCTAGAAATTCTAATGTTAAACGAGCCCTTGAACTTGCCAAGGCAGGTGATTTTAAAATTTCCAAGGAAGCATTCATCAGTCTCCTCTATAACATGGATCAGCTGAGGTATGAGAATTTGGATGGTCCCAGCATTTGGCTAAAAATATCCGAGGTGACAAACAAGATTCCTCTCTCCTTTCGCACGGACGAAGAGTTTCTGGGTAAAATTTATGCATCGGTCATGAAATCTATCGCTTCTGTAAGCAAATCGGACAACTCAGTCAATCCAGTTCTTGCCAAACTTCTCCTGGAAGTTCAAAATAAATCTGTCAAGGTACCATTTGGTTTCTATTACCACTACTTTTCCTCTTACCTTCGGGATGAGAATTTGACCACAAATGAAATTCAGTTCGTCTTTCGTTTCCTTGACAGCCTGAAGAAGGACATTGAGCATTTGGGTGCCAAAGAAAATCTATTCTCACAAGATGATCTCTCGCTATTTCCATGCCTTATGGATATCGCTGTCATGCTGAGAAATCCAAGGTTGGCTCATGAAATTGATCAGTTAATTCGTGGTAAAGAGGACAGGCGTCATCTCCTCTGTGATTATGACTCAATGAGGAAATATTACTTTGGCTACCTTATAACTTGTTTCAATTCCAGCCAAATCCATACTGTTTGCAAACAGATGGAGTTTGAGTTGAGGAAAAAATTCCTGACAATCAAAGTGAATGAGGAAGTTGATGGTTTTGCGCGTATCTGGTCTCTCTACCAAGCCAACAACATTGAAATTACTATGAATTTCATCTTGGCCACACATCTATTCAAGAGGATCATTTGTGAGATTGTCAGTACGCCAGCTGAGGCTATCACATCTCTCATGAGATCTTCTCAGAATTTCGCCAGTCTAATCTTGGACAATATCAACTCGTACAAGTCCACAAAGATTAAACTTCAAACCGCTGTCGTAAGTATTTTTAATTTTAAAAATTTAAACATGTAAAAAACCTACTCTTAAAAGTGAAAAAAATGTATGGCTACCATAAAGTAGGCTTGCAAGTGTCAAACTCGAGTGATAATTTGAACTAAAAGATACTTTTATTCACCCCTAATTAGAAAGGAAAGCTAAAATATTATGCCTAATTCATAAAGATAGCTTCTGACTGAGAATAAAAAAACCTCGTTCCTTTATTATAGGTAAACAAAAAGAAGAAGGACGATTTTTTCCCAAAAACTTTTTGATTTCATGCTTAAAATACATTCCTAATAGGTGTTAAAATATAGAGATTAGTCAATGAAAATATTATACGAGAGTATAATTCCCAAGTGATTATCTTCCTACAACATCCTGAAATAGGCACAAATTTTCAACTTCGACTTCAAATAACTCAAATACTGGAAGATCTAACGAGTGTTTACTACTCTTTTTTTAAGAATTTAATCCTGAACAAGATGTTGTCATTGTTATTTTTCTATCTCGTTCTTGTTCAGGTTTTCACACTTGTAACCAAAAAACTTGAATGCCACTTTTTTCAAAATAGCTCCAATCAGCTGAAAATTCTCAATATGAATGGATTATTTCGCCGGGTCTCTTCAGACTCTACCCCGGTAACATTTAAATACTATTACAATGCAAAATATTCTCTGGCTTCCATTGGTCCATTTCGTGATTGTATTTTTAGGCCTCACTAGGGAGGGGTAAAGA
>SSNU01000065.1:15128-130078 GCA_012064415.1 Gyrodactylus bullatarudis
GGCCTAAAAATACAATCACGAAATGGACCAATGGAAGCCAGAGAATATTTTGCATTGTAATAGTATTTAAATGTTACCGGGGTAGAGTCTGAAGAGACCCGGCGAAATATAACGTTTATCACTATAACATACGTCTGTCTTCTCTGACCTTCCTTATGAGTTTAGAACCAAACGAAAATATTCTTGATGAGGTTCGGCAATGTTATCGTTCAAATATATATTTTTGGAATGTTTGACACTTTTTAGCCTACTTTATAGTAGTCGCACATATTTTATTTCCACTTATGGGAGACTGTGTAATTATCTTTTCATGTCTAGTTCATTATGGCCAGAGTAAAGAAGGATGTATTCTGTGGAGAATATTTGACGAATTCATTGAGCGCATTGGACTCATACTTTAACCATTTCCCATTAATTTGTGAGTAAAAGTAATCGCTTCAATTTTTAGTAATCATTTTACATTTCTTCGAGTCTCTTCACACTCTCTAAATCACAAGCAGAGAAATAAACTACAAAATTATTACCATACAATAATATATTTGATCCCATTTAAACACTAAAAAATGCACGTTAAATCATACGAATTTCAATTAAAGATGGTATATTTACTTTTACTAGAAAGGTTATGTTAGATAGCAATTTCGACTAGGTATCATTCGATAGAGAATTTTCTATGAATCGAATGTTATTGATTTGAAAAATATATCATGCAAAATAAGTCGTTAATCATTAGGAATAACTTTTTAAGAACAGTTTTTCGAAAATTCACAGATGCCTACATAAATAAAGATTCAGAGGAAAGTATTGCGGGGCTTCTTCGAATATATTTATTGAGCTATTTAATGAGGGATTCATTAAGAGGATTGGAAGACTAGTGAATATGTAGCTATAAAGCTTTTATTTCACCGGTTCTCATCAGACTCTTACACCGGCTTGATATTTATACAGAAAATTAGTGCATTTTTGGAATCCTCTGATTGGTTGATCAGGTTCAACTTTTGAGTTGGTGTTGGCAGGGAGAGGTAAGGACTGCAATTATCGTTTTGTAAGGAAAGAATCTATTTCTAACTGCCCACTGCATCTTTTCCTTTTCGTTCCCTTTTTGCTAATTGCAGGCTTCTCATTGATTGGCTTAAAATTGATAATTACTGGTTGAGAAATAATTTGATTATCAACTATTGTTGACTTTTCTGAGTGTGCATTTTCATCAACTGTAACTGTTTCTGGGGATGACATCTGAAGTTGATTACCTAGAGACGTAGTTTTAACTACTTGCTCATTTTTTTTTCATAATTTGGTTCAACAACTTTTGTCTCAGCTTTTTGGGTGGAGCTGTAGATGGGTTCCTCATCAAGGGACTTCTTCTGATTTTGTGTCATTTGGGTGGAGCTAATTTTAGGGTCATTATCAAGAAGGTTAGCTAATCTTACTAATTTTTGTTTCTTAGTGAATCTGTCTTTCCTTTTGATACCCAGTTTTGTTGCTAATTCCTTTTGCCGACATAAATCAGGTTTTAATTTCGTGATGAAGTGGGATTCCGCTTTGTTCAAGACCCCTTCTTTGATAGGCTTAGAATCACCAGGATTTGCTTGGTACAAAATGCTGAAGTTGCTCACATCAGCAGTGTGATTTTTCTTGGCAATGTGTTCCTGAACCGATGATCCTTTGTTACAAACTCTCAGGTGTTCCTTTATTCTTGCCTTCACGGGCCTTACTGTTTGTCATTCGTACGATGAACCACATTTACATTTATATAGGTAAATTACGCCCTTCTTATCTAACCAAGGGGTCGGGTCTTTGTTCAGGTCGGGGAGAACTCGGAGTTTGTGGCCTGGAAACGTTCTCTTTGTTATCTCGAATAATTTTTTTGTGACAAACTCAACAAATCCTCACAAACAAATTATTTCGAGCTGGCGCGATTTTTGAATTTTTTAAGCTTTGAGATGAAAAATTCTCAGATGTGAGAGGAATCAAATGTTATTTTTCAGGATCATCATTAGGCAAGGAAAATAATTATTCCTGTTCATGTTTTCCAAAAATACCGTCATTTTAATCTGATCTTGGATCAACCTAATTTATCAATTTTCAAGCATTTTCAATCGAAGAATAGGAAGTAGACTTTCTCACGAAAATGGAGTGTTTTCTTAAATCTCTTTCATCTTCGTCTATTGGTGAACCTGAAAGTTAGCGTTTGATTACTCTCACATCTTAGAATCAACAAAAATTTTCAAAGTTTAAAAAAATTCAAAAATCGCGCCAGCTCGAAATTTAAAATGTTTCCAAATTTTTCCAGTGAAAGTTTACCTTATGATTATCAGGTTATCTAAAGAAAATGAACAAGATAACAAACTCCAGGTTGAACAAGTGGACATTTGGGGCTGTCTCAAATTTTGAAAAAGCATAATGAACGCACCTTATAAAATATTTAAATAAGCAAGTATTTTCTGTTCCAGGTCAAATTATTGAGAGATCCACAAATAAAGGAATCTACGAAATGGACAAGCAATCGTTCTTCGACATGATTTACGAGATGAACTTTATCATTGCTGATGGTGTCAAGACGCTGGATAATCTCTTGTAAGTCCCTCTTTTATACAATTCAGAATAATTTGGCCTAGATTAGACACATTTAAAGCTGATTGATATGAGATTTCGATTATTCAATCGCGATAATTATATCCCAAAAGAGTTGTTAATTCAAGAAAATCTCATTGTTTTTCAGCTTTTCTTGTAATTTCGAATGCCATCCAAATATGGAAAAGATGAGTGAGATTTTCCGCTCTTTTATATTGTCAAAATATTTTTTTCCCATTTAAAATTTAACTTGCATTAACCTTATCGCGACGACAAGAAATTGATATAAAAACAATACGAAATGAGATTCTATTCAATTAGAATTCTTTTGATCACATTTAAAGTCGATTTTCTATTGAATTTCCCATCTACTAATAAGTAGATATAAACCCAATTTTACTAATCTTCATTATTTTATCAGTATTTTTGAGATTTTTTAACATGAATTATAAAATATATTATCTGATTTTGTTTGGACCTTCGTAATAACTGAGAACTTCCGACTTTGAATAATTTCCTTGTATAGGGCAAACCTCACGAAAGGGTTAATTAATTTGAATGTTTTCACGAATTTCGCTTTGTTACCCAAATATACCCAGACATTTCAAGGTAGGAACATGGCTAAGGTAGGAGGATAGATTTGGAAACAGCATAGAAATTTACACGGCTAGCTAGTTGTAACCTTATCAACTTTTATGTTTACAAAGCTAAAGGATCTCAAAGATTCCAAGACACCTTTCTAGAGCTTCTCTTGTTCGTGTAACCTATCCTCCTGTGTGGACTTCTGTTGTTAATCCAATTATAAGTGCCGCATAGCAATCAAACTTGGAGGGTTAATTTCAGTTTTGGAGAATTGATGAATCTGGTTATTGGATAGTTTGAGTATCTCATATTTTTGAATTTTGAAAACGATCAGGTGATTAAAGGACTACACTGATTTGGATAGATAACGCCTCAAGAAAGCTCTGCTTATTTCAATTTTCCCTAGTTATACCTTACTGTCCCAATATCAAGGACCAATAATAATTGAGTATTGTCTCAACCAATGATATTGAACTAACACTCACTGAACTCTAATTTATTGAAATTCTTATTCATAATTAAGTAGGCTTTTGAATTTTAACGATAAAATGCAAAATTCTATATCATTGCAATCAGAATCAAGGATCATCAAGAATTTTGATTCATCAAAATTTTTTAATACAAAGATCAAAGATGATTCAGAAGATCCTTTAGTTCTTATTCAGCCCACATGCTACATCTAGCATGTATTAAGGGGACCAATAAAATATTGGTAGTAATCTATTAATTATCCGTTTATGGGCTCTATTTGAGCCTAGAATTTAATTTTCTCTTATCAATTTTCATTTTTAGATTTTTCAAAGAAGAAAAAATCAAGCCTGACAATGTCTATGCTAATATCTCAACCAGTCTCATGTTAATTCAGCAGATTACGGAAAATATAAAGTGTAGAGATGAGGAAATTTTCGAAGAAGTTAGCCAAAATCTTGACAGCTTAATGTCCAGTCTAGTTGAGAGGAAACAACTAAGTCCCATTATCTCTCTACAATTGTTACAAGTTTCTCTTGCTGTTGGCTCAGACAAGTAAGTTTCAAGTTTCATTCAAGATTAAAAGAATTTTGTACTTTAGTAAAATGGACACTGAAATATATTATTCTGACCAACAAAGATCGAGGAAAAATTCATATTTTTACTCTCATACTTTTTTGAATCATCCAAAGTTGCATTTGTAAAATTACTATTTTTCATACTCGATAATTCCAGCAAAATACACATGAATATTTTGACGTATAGTATTCTATTTAGAGTGTAAATTTTTAGAAATATTCGATTTTTTGTTTTTTTATCGTCTTATATTATTCATGACTTGATAGCCCTACAAACTTGAACCTTTGTAATTATCAACAATTTATAAGAGAGTTTTAAGAAGGTTTTGTTCTCCTTTTCAGGAACACTTGGAAGCTCGTCGAATATTTAAGTACCCAGTCAAAGTTATCAAGGAAAAATAGTGCCCTTATGAGCTTCAAGTCACAGGATGTCGTCAACCAATTAAACCACTTGATCCAACAAAATTTATCCAATTCAACCAATGTAGCCCAGGATAGGGAGAGACAAGTTGAACATGTCCGATCCCTATTGATGACAAAGGAAAAGCCGTTAGCTGCAAATTTGAAATAAATAAATTTGATAATTTTCATTAAAAATATATACATTTATTATTCAAGGCTCTACAATTTCAAAAGACCATCAGGCAACTTCTTTAGTTTCACTTCATTCTCGCGTCTTTTCTTTGATCCCTGCGGCTCCTTGATTATCCTGGGAACAATGGGACTCAAGAGAGGTGTGGAAATTCCCCCAGTTGAAGGTCTACTCCTCGAACTGCCGCCAGTGTTTAACCTGCCACCAGTCAGAATACGATTTTGAGGCGAAACCAAGCCAAGAGATGATCTTGTACTACACTGACCGGAGAGGATTCTCCTTGAGGCTGGACTGAGAAGTCCGTCACGCATACGCTGTAATCTTTCCTCCTTATTCTTTGCCCTTTCCTTGGCTGGCTTATCGGCCAACTTGTGTGCCAAAGTTTCCCTCTCAGAGGGCTGGTTTATCTTGAAGGAACTTTTGCTACTCATGCCAGGAGTAGATTGACCACTCTCATAACTATACGGCAAATAATGATCTGATTCATCATTAAAGGGATCCAATCTCTGAGGGGTCTCGCCCAATTCACCCCATGTTATTAAAGGAGTTGCATCAGCGCCTGCAACATCACTTGGAGCTGGGGAAGCGGGTACAAATCGGAAACCAGAAACACTAGAACTGTCGATATCATCGTCGTTTATTTCCCTGCCATCAGGTCCATATCTGGGCTAGAAATAAAAATAGAATTACAGCAGATTGATTACAAATCATTCAAACTTACAATTTTGAAACTTAAACTAGACTTTCCAAAGTGCTTCTTATTTAAAGGATTCAGGGGTCGCTTGAAACGGGTATTAGAGGCATCAATCTTTCTTTCACTAAGACGCATTTCATCAATTTCTTCCTTGTTCAACCCAACGCCATCCGGTATAAAATGGACTGAATTGTGCTCTATTATATGATTTCCAAGATTTTCTTTAGCCTGCTTCTTCTGATCAATTGCCTTTTTCTTTAGTCCTTCTATGGCAAGAAGAGACTTGCCGTCAGTAAGGTCATTACTTATCTGGAAAAAGAAAAATATTTATACAGTATTTAATTGAGTGAGAAATACTTTGATATTGGTGCAGTTATTTTAGCTTGTTCCGGGACTTACAAAAAATGTATATTCTAAATTCTTAACAAGCAGGCCTTTTTATTAATTTTAAATTTAATGGTATGATCAAGAAAATTTAAGTTTAATATAGGGCGCAATCAAAAAACTTACGTAATCTGGCCGAACACGAAAAAATTGAGAAATCTTTTCAACGTGTTTTCTTTGTTGTGCTTCCACAATCTGCATAAATGAGGCGTTATCTTCTGTTGTATTATTTGCAAGGTAATTATCCAAATTGGTGTCTTCAGGTCCAGAAATAGAGGAGCTCTTATTGGACTTGTAGGATCGAGCAGAACTGTTGGGTAATACTGGAGTTGTTAATGTCTTTAATTCGCCTTTAGCCTTGGCTAAATCAGGAAAGAAATCTCTTTGGATGATATGTCCAATGTGGCCCAAATACTCATCTTCTTCACGAATTCTTTCTTTAACAACTTTAGATTGGATCTTATCGAATTTGAGAAGAGTTTTTTTCCCTGATTTTGATGTAACAATCTGAGTTGAAGGGACCAACGGCATTTTAACAAAAATTATCAAAAATTTCAAAAGAGTAACGCAGTTAAAGTAGAAATTCTAAAGTTACTCATAGCCTAATTGTTTCAAGCCTAATTTTGTTCAAACTTTTCAAAAGGTTGCTTTTAATAGCTGCCTGTTGAATATTCCGTTAATGAATTCCACACACAAATTTCCTGTGAATTCCACTGTGTTATGCTTTGAACCTGATATATCAAAAGCAAAGCTCATATATTTTTGTAAAATTATAGAGCATTGTTCTGGGCAATCAAAATCGAAAACTGAGCATTTACCTGAGTACTTTGTTCATTTTTTTGGATGGAAACGAAAGTTTGACAGAAGAGTCTCGGAGGAACTCATTTTGGAGAATAATCACTTCAATAGAACTCTCAAGAGGAAAATAGATGAAGTTGCTTACAATGTAAAGGATACCGTCGAGAGGGGAACTAGGATTAACAGTATTCTCATGGGTGCAGCCACTTCTTCAGATAAGGTTGACTGGAATAAAATTCCTGGCGTCTGGCAGCCGAATGAAGCTGAAAAGGACAAAATTGTAAGCATCATTTTTATAATTATTTTTTCTCGTATTATTAGGTTACTTTCCCAGATCAAAACTTGATCTTTAGCTTTGACTCGGAGGCTGATTCCTCTCCCGAGATTACCTCGCGTATTAAATGTGCATTCAATAATATTGATTATATGAATTTCGAGAATGATGAGACGCATTACACCTTTATGCCGAGATTATCAATATCCAAGCGCCTTGTGGAAATTATCGAAGGTCATGTTCAGCATTCTCGGTTTATTAATGATACTTTTACAATGGCATTTCTCCTTCAGACATACTTTGATGGATTCCCCTATAATCAGATAAAGCTTGGCAATTGGGGCCAGTACAATAGTTACAAAGATCGAATTCAACTATACAATATGATGATAATTGAAAGGAATGCAAAGAGTATGCAACAGACATACGAGGAAAGGGATCGTTCGCGTATCATTGCAGCTGAAGTTTTGCATGGACTCCGGGTCCTCTTTGATGAACTTTTCTACGACTATTTGTTGACAAAGAGTGAACTAAACTTTGAGAACTCTGTGACAACACCAGTCTTTCGAATGGAAGATTTGGCAAAATTTTATAGTCTATATTCCGTAAAGACTTCGATAAAATTATTCCCCGAAGAGGAAATGGAGGATAACCTTTTACGACCCTTTTCCAGTTATGGGCCCAGATTTTTCCTTCGTTTGTTGATAAGATTTCCCGAATTAATGAATAGATCTTCCCTATCGATTTGTAAAAAGGCCCTGGTTATGAGACATGTCCAATTATTCCTCAACTACCTGGATGAAACTAGTCTATTTTGGTTTGCTAGCGTGAGTGAGCTATCAGAAAAACGAATCGCATTTCCACTCGACTCCATTGCCCATCAAATCGCCATTCACACAATGAACAAGAATGAGAAGCTGACCAGTTATTTCAAATGTGATGTATCTAGCATTGAGACCTCCTCGATGAATACCCTACCTCAGATGACAGTGGAATCATCCATTAATGAATATCAAATGTCAGAAGACTTGTCAATGGACACGACTATCACCTGTGGAGAAGAGAGGCCAGAGTCAATTCCCACTACGTTGAATACAGAAATGTTGATTGATCAGAGCAGAAAGTCATTGCCACTCTCGTCCACTTGTACTGTGGCTAGGAAACCACCAAAACGAACTTCGAATCGTGAACTAGATAGACTTAAGATGGCTCTTGTTAACGTCTCACCCCAGGGTAGACGTCGGATTAAACGACTCTCCCGTGCCGATTCAAAAAGAAATTCAATCAAAAAGAATTAATATTTTATGTGTACCCAACCAGAGATAATTTTTGTAAATCAATATAAATGATCATTTTCATATTAATTCATTATAAATTAAGTAGTATGGTTAAGAAATTATATTTTTACAACGAAATAAGAAACAATCCTCGTTTGATTAAGCGGGGAATATCTACTCTCCATCACTGTAATCCGATTCATCATCTTCTGGCATTTCATACTCATGGCCTGCTTCAGCAGCTATCAACTGTTTTATCCCAGCAGAACTCTTCCTAGTGGGTTTAGTTGTAATTTTCGGGGAGGATATAATGGCAGTCTCTGCTTCTTCCTCAGAACCATACTGATCGTCTGATTCTGATTGGGGTTTTTGTTTCTGAAAATCATGTCAGAAAATTCAAAATCACCTTAACCGAGGGCTTATTGGAGAGAGCTTGTTTCCTCCTTCCACCAGTAGCCTGCTGTTCAGATTTATTCAAGTCGTCTGCATTTTCATTGATTTTATCTTCTTTCTGAAATTAAAATTAATTCATAAGACATACAGAAAACTCTTTAGATTTCAATTTTTGTTTGATTTGTTCTTCTGTCTTGTTGTTAATAATCTCAGTAATTTTGGCGAGATCGTTGCCAAAGCGAGAAACTGCATCTCTCAACATGTCAACCTCTTCGCTTGACCATTTAGAGAACTCTGATCCTTTAGCTGCCTCATTCTGAATCTGTTTCAAGTGCTGAATAAGCTGTGATAAACGACTAAATGACAGAGAAGCCTGCTGAAATATATCTGATACTTTTTGAGCATTCAACATTATTTTTAAACCGAAAAATGTTTTATTTTAAACAATAATCAGATTGTTTTATAAAAAAGTATAGAGAATGTTAAGATATTTTCCTTCAATTTCGAATTGAACATCACCGTTTTCTTCAATCCTGTTGTTTTGGTATTCTGCTAGTTGTATTCATCGATTGAACTAGTAAAAAAATGAATAGACCCGATGGAGATAATAAGTTGATCAAGAAAAAAAATAAAAAAGGCAACAAGAAAGTTTTTGACAATAAGACCAAGTCTAACAAAGTCTCAAACCAGTCGAAGCCAAAACAGGAAGTTCTAGATCTTGATTATCCTGAGTATCTCATTAAACCTAATCGCCAATCGGAATATTTTGATGCAAATAGTGAAATTTCCGAATTCAATAACTCATCTCACATTGATGAATCCAGTGTCAGTTTCAAATCCTTGCCTCTCTCTCCTAATTCACAAAAGTATGACTCATCAGTGTCGGAGAATGACTATGTCTCTTTGAATTCTACACTGGAATCTAAAACACTCGAGTCCATCTCAGAGTCTTTGGATTTGGGAATGGAAAAGTCGAATGAAGTCATTGAAAATAGCCTTGACAAGACCAAAGTTAATGACAGCTCCAGTAAATTGCAACCAGATGGTGACTCTTTCAGATTTGAAATTCCTTCATTTCCCGCATCTGCTATACGTAGAGATTCTAATTTACCTCCTTACGATGATACAGAAGCTACAGTCTTTGAATGTTCAGAGACAAAATCTATTAAAGAGGTAAACTCTTGCAATGTTCTCGATGATACTCTGAATCTTGTCGACGACCTTCCAGTTGATTCGGAATCCATTTCCAATGACTGTAAGTCTCAATCAATAATACGTAAAATTTTCTTGATAATCAAATTCTTTATCTAGTTAATTCACACGTCAAAATGGAGGCCAGAACATCATCTGAGATTAACATGGAAATACCTTCAGTAGATAAAATTCTGCTCAATATAAACTTGGAAGTGAGTCCTTTTGTTCTTGGTTTTTTTCTTTGATATAAAATTTAATTAGAAGCCAATGTTTACTTAACCATTTCCTTTCTATCTAATGGTCCAGTATATTTATTTTTCAATCTGACTGAGGTGGTAGTCCTTTTCAGGAGTTTACTAGTGTGATCTAGACTGGCCTGAGTATTGTAGATTTAATTTTAAAATGACTGCAGTACGAAGTATGGAGTGCTGATCTGTAGCTTTGGGGGTAGCCTGGTCGTTGATGGCATACTTTTGAGATTTCTTTTTGATATTTAAATTAATCTAATAAACAGTGTTAGTGTAGCCAAATAAATATTCAAATCTTTTCACCAAGATTAACATTGATAATGAACAAGTTAAAGGACCAGATCTCCCAGAAAACGTTCGTATTCAGACCAAGGTCATCCTCTCTTCCCTAGTGAAGCAAAAATTACGCAATGAAATTATCTCCAATGATGACTCACAAACTGATGAAATTTCAAATACTCTACCAATTGATGGGGAAATTAATTCTCTACCCTTAGTTATTCCTGGAGGGTGAGTATACATTAGAGAAAGTGAAAAAATTTTAACTTTTCCCAGTCTTGGTATTTTAGTTAGTTATGATATACAAAATTTCGATTAAAATTTGAAAATGGCAATTTTTTAAGATTTTTGAATAGATTTTGCAACATTTAAAATTAAGGCTTATAGTAAATTTTTTTTATTTTGATTTTCAAAAATGTATTTTTCACGCTTGAAACATGAGTTTTTAATTAAACCATGGAAAATTTTTGGTTATGGTGTAAAATGCCTGCATAAAAATATCCTTTGAGAAATGTTCGTTAAGAAATCATTGTAAATGTAGTGCAGATATACCCCAGAGATGGATGTGGAAAATTAACCTCCTCTTCTCTCTACCTCCGAAATATATAAAAATTTTCGTGTCAATCCTTAATCAGGAATTCTGTTTTATAACTACAGGGAGGATAAATTCATCGCTAGATTGGTGAAAAATATTCGCTTTGGGTTTTGAATAACTTATGAAACCTTTTGTTAACAAAATAAACTTTTGTCATTACAAAATTGTCCGAAACCATTCTTTAGCCATTCTTCAAAAACTTTTGCATTGTTCCACGTTTATGAAGGTTATAATGATTGGTTTATTTTAGAATACTTTTGAGTTTACATCATTTATCGAACTTGAAACTTATGAGTCTCGAAATAAAGATTAAAAACTAATAAATTACTCATATATTCAATGAATTCATAAACCATAGCGAATATTTTTCATCAATCTAGCGATGAATATATCCTCCTTGTAGTCATAAAACGGAATTCCTGATTAAGGATTGACGAATTGTTTGTTTTGGGGGTATACCTGTAAATTGAAAATTATTCTGATACAAATTTCTCGGCATAAAATTGGCACTAGGGTTAGCATCAAAGGTAAGTAGGCATAAAACTGATTTACTAATAACGTTGATACGTAAACCTGTGTAGGAATAGATGTCAATTACAAACCTCGTACATCTCAATTTGTTTATGTAGATAATTTTAGGTTTTTACAACAATTCAAATCAGAAAGACTTCAGATCCCAACGAGATGTAATTGAGATTCACTGAGCTAGGTTCTGTATGAAAAGTTTTGATTTTTATTCAAACTATCTAAATTTACAATTCAATTTAAAGCTACAGATCTCAATAACCTTATATATACTAGATTTTTATTTGAAATAATTAATAAGCATATTATGATTATCTGGTACAAATGATAATAAATATGAACAGATATAGGCAACGTTTTTGTCTTTAAAGTTAGAGAAGTTAATCTGAAATCTCGTACGAAGGGTTAGAAGAACATTGAGCAGTATGGAGTATCCCCTGGTTGAACGCAAGTTGTAACGACCATTCGGTTGAGGAGCGTATTTAGAGTACAGGAAAGCTGAGGCAGAGATGCGTCTAAGCCAGAGAGGAAAGACTTTTGCACGATCAAGTAAGTCTTTATAAGGTGGAGGACCAAAGCATGATCTAAGGTAGATGAATTGAATGCGTTCCAAATTTTTTTTTATGTTCCGACAGGGATATCGCAAAGAATTCCTGATCCATAATCAAGATAAGGGAGTATTAATGCTTTAAAAAGTTGGATCCTCAAATCTGGGTTTATGACAAATCTCTTAATAAAGTAACTTTTACATCTTGTCTTCTTGAGGATTTCAATAGCATGAATGTTTGTGTTAAGATTGTTATCGTATGAGATACCGAGGTCATTAATGATTGAGACTATCATACGGCAATGTTTGGTCAAGAGGTGGATAGCCATTGAGTGCTATGATTTTAGTTTTGGCTTGGTTGATTTAAAGACCTATCTTACCAAGTAAATTTGCTATGTGGGAGATCTCCTCGAGAATTGAATAATAGCCTTTTTGGAGCAATATCAGTATTTTGATGTCATCGGCATATTTGAAATATTTGATTTGAGGGTTTGAAGGTACAATACTAGAGAATATTAGGTTAAAGATAAATGGTCCAATAATAGAGCCTTGAGGAACCCCAGAGTTGATTGAGGTAGAGTCGGAAAGCTTACCATTGAATATAACCTGTTGTTTTCTCTTAGTAAGGAACGACATGGTAAGATTAATTAAATAAGGGTTGACTTTCTGTTTGATCAAAGCTTCTTGAATGATTGAAAATGGAAGTCTATCAAACGCTTTTTCAATATCATACCTTGAATGATAGGAACCTCATTCTTTTTCCTTAAAAAATTATGCTCAAAAGGATTTTACATCTAATTAATTTATTGATCATATTCTCTTGCCAAGCATGGTCTTTGCCAAACACCTTTAATTTTTGTAAAAATGGAAATCTAGATTTGAATAAATCACTGTCTGTCTAATTTCTCAAATACTGTTTTTTTCATCATTTTTTTGTCGAGATTTTCATGCAAGCATTTTACACCACGACCCTTCTCTCTCGTTAGAAATAAACATTTTTTACATATGATAAAAAATAATTGATTAATATAACTCTGTGAGAATATAATTAATTACTCTATCTACAAATTGGTATTGATTTGAACATTTGAACACGTCTTTTTTCTTGATTACTTCGGGATTAATAAATACAAGGATCCATCCATCTTATCTATATAGATTTCAAATTCAATTTATTATCAACTGAATAGAGATTTGAGAGTTCATTTTCATAAGGCCAGGATTAACACAAAGTTATTGAAATAGCTTATTATTACAATCTATTTGTACTTTAAGCCTAGAAGATCGAGCTGCAAAGTGTGTAGCAGACCTGGGCGATAGAATCATGGCATTGTATGAGAATAGACTCAATGAAATGATTGAAATGATTCCAGATGATCTCTGTCCGATGGATATGTTCAGACAGGTAGCCAACCAGTAAGTTTATCAGTTTCTTCATTCAGATTTTCATGAAATTATAATTTGAAACAAATCTAGAATCTTCAAATTAAACTCCCTTCCCAATTGGGGCCAAATAGTTACTCTCATGTATTTCGGGTATTTACTCGTTAGAAAAAAGATAAACAACGGCATCCTGAATGCTTTCCGACAGATTACTGAATGCATTCAATCTTTATTCCAAGAAGCAAACGTTTTCATTTGGATAGCAGGACAAGGAGGATGGGTAAGCCGCAGATAATTACAAAAATATGGTGGTATTTCACTTAAATCTTTTAAATATTTAGAGAATCTTGGAATATCTAAGGATTGCTCAACCTGGCTCAGAAAACAATCAACTCGCCCAATTGACCAATACAGCAAATTCTGTCATGTCATTTGTGAATGACGTTATTGTAAATAATTCAAATCATACAAGCGCTGTAGTTGTTACTTTAACAGTCACTTACGCAATATATTTATTGTGTAAAAAGCTATTTAGAAATTAGCAAGGATTTTTAGCAATTGTTCCAATAAAGATTATTTTTACATTTGACAAAATAACTCTTTTAATCTCTTACATATACGTCTCAGTAATATTCACTTAATTAGGATTACTATTTCCTCGCAAGTATAATACTTGAAGTATTGAAGAACATCAATTTTAGCGATTATTACATCCAATTTCGAAATATTGCTGTTCAACTAGTACTAACAAAGAAATAAGATTATTGTATTATTGTTGGAATTATTTGACTAGTCAAAATTAATAATCAATTTTTAATAAATGCTTAAAATTACTCAAAACAGGCTTCCCGTGATTGATTTTGCGAGAAATAAGTTCAATCTCTGTGTTAAGCAACCTCAAATAATCTCAAATAAAAATGTTCTTCTTAAAGAATATCAAAAATTAGATAAGCCAGTAGCAGCTGCCCCTAAACCGTTTCATTCCTTGTCAACATATGACGAATTAATTTCTAAATTTACTGGAATAATGACTAAAAATGGCCAGAGAAATGTTGCTAGAAAAATTATACAGAAAACCATGGCAGAAATCAAACAAATTCAGCTCAGCAAGCTAAAATCAGCAACTTCTTCAGATTTTGATAAAAAGAGTATCATCGTTGATCCATTCAAAATTTTCCACCAGGCTGTCGAAAATTGCACTCCTCTTTTGGTCCTACAAAAAGTTAGACATTCATGTTTCATTTACAAAGTGCCAGCTCCCCCACAAAACGAGATTCATGCTCGCCATATGGCCATAAAACTTATCCTCAAAAATTCTCTAAGCAAAAATCCGAATGAGCGAATCTGGTACTCACTGAGTCGTGAACTTGTCGCTGCTGCTAATAATCAAGGAAAGTCGGTAGAAATGAAGAAGGAACTTCACAAGGCTTGTGAACAGAACAGAGCTTATGCGAATTATAGAAAATTCTAGTTCTAAAATATATCATTCAAATATAATCTATTCTCTTAATAAATAGAGCATTGTAAAAATATAAAATCTGTTATTTATTGATAATGTACAGAGATATTCACTTCAACTGACTATGACGGGAGCATCTTCAGTGTCCCAGTCGATGGAGTCAATTGGAATTTCACTTAAATCTCCATTTTCATCAGCTTGACAAACGATATTTCTATGGAAGGATAGATCCCAAGTGAATCTTTTCTGCAAGTACTTTCTAAACCCTTCTGACCATTCGGTAAGTGTCTTCAGTTCAGCCTTTTCTGGTTCACTCAACTGTTTAGCTTTCAAATCCTCGACTGTGTTGAAAATATTTGAAAAAATTCGTTTTAAACTAACAGAAATTATGTTTACTTTGGTCTCTTCATCTGAAAAGGCTTCTGCCATAAGCGAGAAAAATGTATCTCCATGAGTGTTTAATGATTCAACCGGATCATCACACAACATTTGATGGTACAGGACAAAAATTATATACTTAAAGAACTGAGGACTCGATCGAATTTTTTCTTCACAAAAGGAAATCAACGTCAAGATATCTCGCCACTGATACCAACCAGACATGTTTTGGGCTACCAAGACTACAATAAAGGAAAACTGAAGTTCTGATAGAAACGTAATCTCTTCCAGAGTTAAATCAAATTTCTCAACCATTTTCTCCATGATATGGGTCTTGACTTTGAATTTGTCGAGATAATCTCGGAGAATATCGGATTTATCCATATTCAATAAAGTGATTTCCTTGGGTGAAAGTGACGAGATTTGTGAGTGTTTGGGAATTTTCACAAAATTCAACTTCATCTCTTCAATCTCTTTCATTTCGGGAACTTGATAATTTTCAGCAAGCCGATCATGACTATTGGAAGGTATGGACTGGAGAAAGTCACAAGAATAGATTGGCGAATTTTCAGAAATATGCTTAGAAACGAGCTCATAAGAAATAAAACAGGAGAGAGAAAGCCAACTTCTCTGGAGATCTTTGGGGTATTCTGGTAGCATGTGAGGTAACTCTTCATTTTGATGAATTCTATTGGTTTCCTCTTGTGTTAACGGGCAACGAATAAATTCTTCCTTTTCTTTGCAATAATCGAATTTGACAATCTCTCTAGTGCCGATAGTGAATGGATGTGAAATTCTTAGTCCACTTAGATGATTGCTTTCTCCACTTCGTGAATAAAAAATGTGGAAACCTGAGGGAATATTTTTAACTCCATAAAATTTATCAGGAGCAATCCAATTTTTCATGTCGAGACCAATCTCAGATTTAGGAGGGACATTTACCAAGAGTAGGATTGAGTTCATCGATACCTCCTCTTCCATTAGGACTATATTATCCACTAAAATGTGATTTCAGACTTTGTGGCATAGACCGTAACAGTTGTATTCTATTTTAAAAATTTTCACAAAAATTCAAAAATCCAATAACAAGAAACAAAAAATATTGATCATAACAAAAACTGTTTGAATCTTGCCACATTTATAAAATTTCAGTATCAACAAAAGTTGTTTACTTACTATGGAAGATGACTGCAACAAAGGATTAGATACATCAGTTAATGAGAAGGTTCTAGAGCTTGGCCAGAAAAAAGCGAGGAAGGTCGTTTTCAGAAAAACAATTGATTTCAATGCCTCAGTCATAAACTATTTGAAAAATCGGATATACCTCTATGACTGGAAAGATCGTCTTGCCTTACAGCCAGATTATATATACAACTTTAATCTTATGCTACCTCATTGCTATAAGGATTGTCCAATGACATGTGTCACTTCAAAGGCTGTACGAACCTCAACCAATAAAAATAAGTGTCCAATTTATTGTGTTTGTGTAAGTATTTTTTTGTAATAAAAATTTATCTGTTCAATTATATTACGTAGGACAGGAACTCATGGGACATATTTCTCATTAAATACAGAAATAATAAATATGGGTATTAAGATTTTTATCTGAAATAATATCTGAAGTGGCAATATTCATATTGGAATTCTGTTCATCATATTCAAAATAGCCGTAGTAATAAGCTAGTAAATATCAAAATCTGTTACTGTTTTTTGTTGTAGATTTTTACATTATTTTTGATTGAAATTAATTAATTATTTTCAATTTAAACTTTCTTTAGTGGACTCCAGAGGGTAGGAGACTTCTTACCGGCGCTTTCAGTGGTGAGATAACCCTATGGAATGGTCTCACATTCAATTTTGAAACAATTCAACAGGTATGTTTCTATACATCTTATAAGCTTAATAATTAATTAATTCAAAAATTATGCCATCATAATCATTGGATGGAAGATTCCTTCGATCAGAATAAATATTTTGTTATCTACCCTGAAGCTTTCGTTTTCTTTAGTAACCAAAGCTGAGAATGTACTTTCATCACATGTTCATTGGAAATTAGGTTAATTTTTGCTGGAGCTTCGAAAATAACTTTAAATTTTTATATAAAATTTTCCCTAATCTCTCTATGGGCCCTTCGAATTTGATTGCTTCATACCATTATTTTGTACAACTATTCTATCAATTGTTGTCATATTTTTACAACCCATTTTTTAGGCTCATGAAACGCAAATTAGAGTTATGAGATGGTCGCATAACGATGAATGGTTACTTACAGCTGACCATAGTGGATTCGTCAAATATTGGCAAGCGAATATGAATAACGTCGAAGTGTACCAAGCACATAAAGAACCCATCAGAGGGGCTAGGTACGTTTAAATTAATTTTTGAACGATAGTATTTTCGAACTTGAATGAATTTTTATTTGTACTTTTTTACAACCCTATCGAAATATCTTCCTTGCTAAAAGTTTAATCAAATCTAGATATTTAAGAACTCCTATTAAATGCGGTTAAATATTTATTTATAAAGCTTAGGGTACGCAAAAATAATTTTCAAAAATAGCATTCCATGGGTAAAAATTGCAGTTTTTAGCAAAAATAAAAATACAAAACATTCTCAGCAATTTTCATCTTCAAATGACTCATTTATCGACAAAAATACTTTTATATTTGCATACTAAATATTCTAGTAAAGTTTTGTCTTCAACCAAAGTATATTAATAATAGTATAGTGAGACAAACCTTTCCTGACAGATCTTAGTTATTCCATTTTCAAATGATATTTCAGTAGGTTGAGGAAATCCCATTTTTTCATAACTTTTAACTTCATCCATTTGAACATGAAATAATTCAAGATGGAAATAATAATCTGGAACTGAGGTGACTAGAGAATTAAAATATACTATTGCAAAAAATTGTCAATATTATCTTTCAAACTTTTATTTTTAATCAAACGGTTCAAGTTTGAATACAAAATTAGCTAAAATAGCTTTTTGCGTACCCTACTCATAAGCCTCTGTTAAGCAGTTTTAGTAAGACTAGTCTATTCCTTCATAGCTTGTATATTGAATTATCTCTATTTTTTTAAATGATAAACTGATGTCTATGTCGAATCATCTAAAACTTAAAAAAAATCCAATTTTAAATTAGTTTTTCACCATTCGACACCAAGTTTGTCACATGCAGTGACGATTCAACTGTCCGCGTTTGGGATTTCAACAAAAGTACTCAAGAACGTGTCCTCAGAGGTCATGGTGCCGATGTCCGTTGTGTTGCCTGGCATCCGTCAATGTCATTGATCATATCTGGTTCCAAAGATGCCCAACAACCAATCAAATTATGGGATCCAAAGACTGGCGAAAGTATAACAACCTTGTAAGTTTTTCATTCTCCTCCAAAATTCCCCAGATTAATTTTATCTTATTCTCGATCTGAAAAGAAAAGAATTTACCTAAATTTAATAAATTATAATAACTATAGTATAGTCATTAGTAGGGCGACCAGAAAAAGGCATACTTTATGATGAAAAAAGGCAATTTTTAATTCTGAAAAAGGCAAATTCATATTTAGAAAGTAAAAAAAGGATGCCGAAAATGGGAGGAATAAGCGCTTTATTTCAGGCATACTCATCAGCCTCTTATATATAGTAAAATACAAAGAAAAATATAAGTTAACTCTGATTGGCTCTCTCGCTGTGTTGGGGTACATCTAAAAATTTATCACATTGTCAATCGGGTAGGGTTTATGATGATTGATATTTCCCACCCTAAGGTGGGGCACATTCTGATTACATATATGATATATGATTGTGCACATTTTCTTATTAAGATACATTAACAGAGTTGTAACATTGAGAAATAATATTTGTATGATATTGTATGTTCTTACTTTCTAAATATGCTCTCACCGTTTGCTCAATTGACAGATGATATTAAAAATCATTTCAACGCAAATTCATAAAATCGAATGTTTTTCACGAGAAGCATCCCAAGAAGATATCTGCTGAAAGCGGACTTAAAGGAGATCTCATTAAAAATCCAAAAAGTAGCTTTAACAACATAGTAAAGCAAAAAAGGTGTATTCATAAAATCGAATATCTCTCACAAGTAGTGATTTTAAAAAATTAATCAATTCTTCAAGCCTTTCAAGTGAATAGAATGAGAATGAGATGTTGAGTTGGATAAGCCATTTCTATTGGCTGTTTACCGAGTCCCCCCTAAAATTAGATTCAGACAATGAAAATTTAACTAAGATCAAGATAAACAAGGATAAAAAATTTGCACAATCCTTGAAAAAAAAAGAAAAAGCAATCCTTTTTAAATAGGCGAAAAAGGCAAGCCTCCTCGAAATAGGCAAAAAAGGCAAACTTATTTCTTTTATTAATAGGTTTAGAAAAAAAAGGACTGAATTTTTAATATTTTCAAAGTATTTTAGACTCACTCTCAAAAAAGGCATTAGTGATTGGCTAAACGCTCTCGGCCAATCAGACTTAAGCAAAAAAAGTCAATATTGATTTTAATATTTTTGAATGTATTTCTCTTTATTGCTTAATATTTACCTTTTGTTTAGTCTTACCTCTGTTTTTACAGCACAAACTGTTATTAATTGCATTTTTTAAAATCAGATATGTTCACAAGAGCACCTGTACAGATTTGGGTTGGAATAACAATGGCAATTGGTTCCTAACAGCCAGTCGTGATCATCTTATAAAATTATTTGATATTCGAAATCTCAAATGTGAACTGCAAACCTTTAGAGGCCACAAGAAGGATGTTATGCGCATTGCTTGGCATCCAATTCATGAGACTGTCTTTTGTTCCGGCAGTGGAGACGGAGCCATCTACTTTTGGAATGTTGGGTGAGATATTACTAGTTTTCCGTGGAAAAAACTTCTTTTCTGTCTCGCACTTTTAAATTTATTCTTATTCCCATTGAAGAACATTTAAGAATATTCACAAATAATGTGCTTTTCTCTTCCTACAAGAGTATTTCCTTCTTTCGAACTCACACAAAGAAGTCTGGTTTGTATAAATTTATTATGGAGAATTTATTCAAACTAAAATAACCAAGCTTCAATAGAAAATCTACTTTCTTAGAAGGAACCAAAGAAACCTTTATTAAATGGAATTCCCATTAAATTCTCATTTAGAATAGTTTTATATTTATTGTGAGTCTTTGTATATAATATTTTACAAATACTGAAAGAATTCTAGTGAAATTTGAAAAATAATAATAGTGAAAAAGAGTAATGTTTCTGAACACACAGGTTTGGTTTAAAGTGATTGATGAAGAATTTTTCCTTCACCCACAAATCCGTGCTGTCATCACCCAATTGGATTTTTATTGGTTGTTAAGTTTCTCGATTGGTTCTGTTATCGTCTCTATAGGATTAAGATGACAACTCTTTAATTATAAAAGTACCTCTTCAAAGTGGACTTCTCTTCAGGTCTCAGTAAATCTTGAATGAGTTTTGTTGATATTTAATTTTATTTTGAATAAATGTGAATACAAATAGTTAGATGCTTTTGATTCGTTCCTTGTTATATATAGTCTTGTCATCATATAAGACATGACATATTCTCAAAGTTTACTGAATTAATAACCTTCAAGCATAGATTTAGATGATTTTAGAAAATATATGAGATGAAAACTATTAGAAGTTTCTCCGTCAATATTAACCAATCATATATTTTCATTGTCAGGTCTGATACAGAACTAAGTGCCATTGAGAATGCTCATGAGAACATGATTTGGTCATTGGCCTGGCATCCCCTGGGTCATATTCTTGTATCTGGAGCGAATGACTTTCAAACGTGAGTTTAGATTTCTTATAAATTTTTTCACTTATTCATTAAAATTTCATCATCTCTCAGTAAATTCTGGACAAGAGATCGACCTGGTGATATCAGCAAAGAGGCCTCAGTCTCGAATATGTGTGGTGTTGTCGGCTTTCTTAATCCCATCAATTTTAGCTCAGCCATGAATAATCCAGTCGCAGAACCTGTTCCATTGGAACCCACTTTTGATGATCAACCCAAAGAGGTTGATCAGGAAGTAAGTTTAATTTTTCGAGATGTATTCCATATTTATTAGGTCTTATACCTTTGGCTTTTTCCACTGTATTCTTGCATTCAGAAGTTAAGGTGAAATTTTGAAAACAATTGCATTTGAGCAAACTTCATCTTCAAAATCATATTCTCTTCTAGGAAGCATTTATCGGTCAAGATCGGGTGATTAACATTCCTGGTATTGCCGAGGAGGAAGTTGAAAATCTCAATGTTCTCAGTTCAGCTAATATCGATGATAAGAAACGCTATGGAAAGGCTATCCCTCGTACATTTGCTGCAAATTGGGCTGCCAATCCCCCTCCAAACACACAACCCCCACCGAATCCACATGGCCCTTATCCGAATTCTGATCCTAATTATCCTGGTATGATGATGTCTCCAATGGGTGGTCGACCACCAATGCCCGGTATGAAAATGCCTCCCATGGGTGGACCTCCTATGAGACCTCTTCCACATCCTGTGAGTTTTGTTTTTTTCGGGATTTTCAACCAACCCATTTGATACAAAAGGGTTTTTATTTTCCTATTGTTCCTATTGAATTCTTTTTTCACACCTCATTAGAAAGGAAATTTATTGAGCTTCAATAAGTTCAAGTTCCCAACAAAACAAACTGGTCATAAAAGTTTAGGATTTTACTAAGCAGATTCACGCGAATCCTTCCATTTTATCAGATCAATAGAAAGTTTGGTCTTATTCTATACAACGTTATCGTCCATTAAACAATTTTTTTTAATTATATGAAGATGTTAATATTTTTTAATATCAATCAACTATCAAACTTTTCTATTTTACTGCCTTTTACTATAGAAGCGAAGTTTTCTGCATCAAGGTTAAAGGGAAAGTCTGGTAAAAGAGCTAGATGCAACTATTGTGATAGGAAAAAAGATTCAAAATTGAAACAGTGTTGCCAAATTTGTGGAAAAATATCTGTAATGAACTTCCAATGTTTTCGTTTTGGTTAATACATTTTTGGTCCTTGTAAACAGGGGATTCCAAAACCCCCATTTACAGAAAATGCGATTAATTGAAAAACTTTTTACAGTACAAAGAAGTTTTTATTTTCAATGTTTCAGATGAATAAAGTCTTTCTATAGATGAAATTCCGAAATAGTAGAATCGAAAATCACACACATCCATGTATTTTACTCAAAGTCTTGAACTATATAGGAGTGCAATTAAATTGAATAAAACCAGTAAACAGTAATTTTCCAAAATTTCTAAATTGATATGATAAAATTAATCTTCAATTATTTTAACATCATCCCGCCAAATAACGCATCAAAATACTCTTTATGCTTCTGTAATAAGATAGAATAAATTACGAAAATTTTAAAATAACGTTTTATAATGGTTTATTTTTGATTTTAACTTGAATTCACATTATCTCTTTCAACAATATTGCTAACTTTTTTATTTGAAAAATTTCATAATTTTGTCTATCTCATTAAAGCAGCATAAAAAAGGTATTTTGATGTGATGGGATGATATTAAAATAATTAAAGATTAATTTTATCATTTAGATAGGCCATTTTAGAAATTTCGAAGAATTTCGTCTAGCCCTTTCAGAGTCAAAATATTAAACCTAAACATTTCTGTAGAAATAATGATTCGGAACTGAAAGAGCTTGTGTGTAATAATCCGTTTTAACCAATATTTCACGCTTAGATGGGACGTATGCCGCTTCCAAATCAACCCAGATTTTCACATCCCATGGGCGATCCATCAATACACGATAAAACTGGCCCTCGTGATCTTGACGAACGTAATCCCTATGCAAATGGATCCGGTCACAGACCACATCCAGATGATGATGGACTTTATCCTGGTCGCCAACGTGGGCCTCATCCACCATATCCCGGATTAGATTATGAAAGAATGGGTCGACCAATGCCCCCACATCACATGCCCTATTATCGTGGTGGACCTCCACCCTCTAACCAACACTGGATGGGTCCACCGCCATCCAAAATGCATAATAACGGTAGAGATAATCCGCGGGATTCATATCATCCCCCGCCAATGAACAGGTCAGCATCTCCTACTCCCCCCGATTGTGGCCCCCCAGCTAATGGAGAATCTAATCTGCCCCCTAGAAGAGAATGGGCCGATCGTGGTATGCCCCCACCACAATCAACCCACAACAGGAAACGAAGAGATTGGTAAACCTTTGTATATGAATATATAAATATATTTGTATTTTTTACCACTGTGCAATCTACAGAATAAATAGAGTAAGAACAATGTCGCAAATTAATTAATCAATTCCCTCAGGCCCTTTGTAAATTTTTGTATTAAATCTATTTTTTAAACATCATACTCGTCATTCTAACTTGAATGAAGTCAAAAGAACTCACTCTATATAGAAGTAGATTTCAGGAATTCAATCTTGGTGGTTTTAAAATAACCGACCGTAAAAAATGGTGTAAAATAATTTGTTTAAATTCTCGAAAAAAAAATTATTGCCGGAGTAGTGATATATTAGAGCCGAGATTTTATTTTTTGGCGTTCAATAGAAAAAATATGGTCATTTTTCAAATTCCCATTTGGCGCCAAAATCCCATATTTTCGAACTTTGAGCTGAAAATTTTTGTTGATTTGAAAGTGGGAGGCTGATCGAAAGAGTTTTTTCAGGATTAAGATTAGACAAGAAAGCTGACTAGCACCGTCAAATTACCGACAGTTACCTCATTTTTGAGAGATTTTGAATTATCGAAATTTCATTGATTTTCAAGTAGTGAAAATGACCAAAATATCGAAATTCCGCTTCCAAACGATAATGTGATTATGCATAAGACCAGATTCAGTTGAATTGATTTTCTTGTCTAATCTTGACTCTGAAAAAACTTTCGAGATTTCTGTAAAAATCATAGATTCCCAACTTCATATCAATTAGCTGATGATTTTTATGTTCTTGTTTAATTTTTCATATTCTTATTACATAAATAATTGCAATAATATAAAATATATTCTGATAAAATGAGAATTGAGCAATTTTCCACTCTATTAAAGTTTCTACCTGTACTATGCCAAAAGTAAATATAAGATTTAGATACATCTTTAGAATCATTTTCAGAAGAAACTGAACTAGACTCTGACCCAGGTTGAAAATTTGAGATTTAAAAAATCTACTCCTAATACTCAAACTCAAATCGGTAACTTGAGAGAAACGTTGTGGGGAAGGGGAATATTTATTTATTCAGAATGATTTCCATTATCTAGGTAGGCTAGGACACATTCAATTTTGGAAATTATATTTATTCCATAGATTGAGTCCATGTTGATTTCGTCAAAAGACCAATCGCTGACTCGGAATAACTTGGGTCCATCTTCCCCGATAACTGGATCTGAGTCCTTCTCCAACTTTGAAATGGTCTCCTCTTCCATCAGGTCGAGAGATGTAAAGATTCGCTCCCCGCCGCCGGCTTCCTCCTGCTTCTCTGCTGACTTGAAGGGTTGACTCTTTTCATCAGACTGAGGGCTCTCAAGGTCAGATATGAATAAACGTGCCTTTTCTTTCTCATACAAATGGATGAGGGCCAAGCTAATTTTATCATTTAATAATAATAATAATTTTACTTAAGAATTAAGTTACTTACTATCGACAGGAAGGGCTGCATAACAAAAGGGTACTATTGGGTTCTTCCTGGGATGTTTTTCGAAATTGATTCAGATTCCTTTGTGGTTTCTGACCAAATGTACTGATCAACTTGGACCAGCCAAGTAATTGTAGGAGAATTCTTTCCAGCATGTCAAATTTCAGTAAATTTAACTAATAAAAATAATGATTGTCAAATAGAGTAGAATTGAAAATAAAAATGTAATACAAGTCTTACCTCGTTATTCAAGACGTACTTGACGGACTCTAGGTTAGGACAACTTATGACACGTGGAATGAGCGAACTAGGAAAGTATATCGTATACCGATCAGAGTAAACAGAAATAGATATCCTCCACTTGTAGGCGGAAAAGTTTAAGTAGCTTAGTGACAACTTTACAGAGGAATAAACACAAGATGAGTAAGTGCCCCAGACAATCGAGACGCAGAGAGAGCTGGTCTTGCGAAATTGATCAAGGTACTTTGACAATTCCTCCTTGAGGTAATAGTGTCTGCAAATAGTAAGAAATTTGTTCAATAGCCCATTAGGAGTTCCAAGGACCATTTGGATTGCATTCTGTCCAGCCGACATCTGATGCATTGAATGGGAGTAATTGGCAACCTGAATGAATTATCAGTGAATCTTTATTACCTGACAAGCTTTTTCACTAATGCATCCACCCTCATAGGCAATGGTCTCTTCAAGGCTGAGGGGTACACCGCCTCCAGCGCCAGTCCATTCTGTAAAAAGGCCATACCTCGATTGATTTGGTGGTACAACTAAAAGAGGAAGAGGCCTTAACAATCCAGCTTGGGTGTTTGAATCTGGTTGAGATGACGAGGAATAGGCTGAATTGGGTGGTTTCTGTTCTGATGACCAGTATGCAGCCGCGGCTGTTCCAAACCCAGAAACAGCAGCAGTACTTATGAGTATTTCATTTGGATTTTCATCTGGTGATAGCTGATCAACTGAACAAGTCATAGCTCCAGCCGATCTTAAATGACTTGGTATTTGAACAGGCAAGCAACTCGGCGTGGGAATACTTGATAGAGTATCCTTTGACAGACGATATGCCTCCATCAAGAGTCTTTTAAGCTGTAGAGATAGTGAATCTTTTCTTTCACCTTGTGGAGAGTCATTATTTGACGGTGGACTTCTCTTTTCCATATTTGGGCATTTTGTCTGGAGAATTTTCGGTAGTGAGGAGTAATCTTCAAAGAGACGGATTTCATCCAAGCTTTGATTGTTGTTGATACCCTCACAACGTCGACGTCTATGAAGTTTTATCTTCAACTTGAGATTTGGAAATAAACTGGCTATAACTTCATTTTGAGTGGCCATTGCAACCAAATTTGGATTATTTGTACACGAGGCTTCATAAACTAAAATGGACATGATTTCACGACAAAGGAGAACATTTTGAGCATTCTTCAAACGTAGCATTAAATGGGCATGTGAATCGGCCCCTTGTACTTCTGATGGACTCTTTGTGTGAGGTGGGGGGATGTCGAGAATTGTTTCCCAAAACATTGTTTCACTATCCTCGTCAGTATAATAAAAGTAGACACCCAGGACATCATCCACATTAGTTGTATTTATTGCATTTTCGAGGGCTTTATTGAACTTTATCTAGGAGATTAATAAAAGAAATACAACTAACATCGATGGTCATTCTATTGTCTTTGAGTAAATCTTTTTCTTTGACTTCAAAAGCACCCGACTCTTTGAATGTAGAGCCGAGACATCGAAGGCTAACATCTCCAACAATGGAATTCTGGAATATTCTAATGCGCCAAAATTTTCTCAATTCCATTAGACTTTCGTGAAAAGATTTACTCATACCAGATTGACTAGTATTGCTTTGTTCACCAAGTTTTGAGAATAAATTCGAGACAGTGGTTTGATGTCTTTTGAGTCTTTCATAGCCCCTGAGCATAATTTGAGAAGCAGCAGCAATGGAGAGCTTTTTACCTGCTAGAATAAGAGCAAGTCTTTGCTGAGGTACGTCTGTTTGAACCTGGTTAATTGTAATATAATTTCCCTTAATAATAACAGCTAAAATGTCAACAAGAGCGCATATCTCATTATACGAAATTCTGGAATAAATTAAAAATGTTTTACTTGATGTTTTCGAGAATTTTAATCCATATTGCTGGGGGAATGACGTTTGTCTGTTTGTCAACTTTTTCATCTTCATTAAAATCAATATTATTTATGACTCGCTGGAAATTTTCTTGGGGTGTGAGAGGACTAGGAATTAAATTGAATTTTTTTTACTTTTCTATGACTTCTATCCCATCGAGAAGTATCTTTTTCACTTTGTATTCGGAAAGAATTTCACAAGGAATCATATTTGTGAATTATTTTAACAACAGTTAACAAAATAGTTCTTTTAATTGCCAGAATAAATATAACGAATTTAAATTTTTTCAACGCTTAAATCATCTAATGACAATTATAATTATCGACTGAAAATTAAATCATGGATAGTAAAATTGTACAAGATATAATTGAATCAATTCTGAATGATTTTGATGGTCTTCAATTGGATGAAAAAGGAATTATGTCCTTACTAAAGAATATTACGTCCTCTGTGATAAATCTACAGTCATTTAGTGATCCTGAGATTAAAAATCTAATGCCAAAGGCTGTTAATATCCTCATCAACTTTTGTGGTCATAGTTCTCAGAATATTCGAATATCATCAACGGAAAATTTAAATCGATTAATTAAATCTGTCAGATTTCAGAACATGCATCTTGTCTTATTCTCCCTGTATGAGATGTTTAATAAGAGCCTCAATGATCGATCATTCTCAGTTTCTCTCTCAGTCTTTGCCCAATTATTATGCTTCGTTGAGAATCCAATAAAACGGTCATCTTCGATTAAAATTCTCAAATTAATCACACGTCATTTCGAAATCGATAATGAGTCTCTGTTGAAGAATTTCTTGGATTTTTATCCCATATTCTGTCAGAATCTTTCTCCCCACGTTGACCCAAAATATTTTCATCGGGTAAACAAATTTTCAAAATTTTATTTACTTAATTAATTCTAGAATTTGATATGTCCGCTTCTACAAAAGATGTTTGCTGTCGGAAACTTGAATTTGAAGAGAATCTACTCTGAAATACTATTCGTCTCGTTATCCATGATGAGAGACGATCTTTTCATTGTGGAAGATTGCTTCAAATCAATAATGAGTAAATAAACTTTAAAGTTCATTATCCATTTATTTTCACAGTTGAACTGAAATCCTTTCTCGTGTTAAATAATTGTTCCGATAGTTCTACAATAATCGGATCAATACTTGCTCTTGGATCACTGTTCAAGATAATTGCCGAACGATCTTCAAGTTATCCATCTCATTTTGTACAGGAAGCTACTTTTAAAATTCTCCACGTTAATCTACAAATGATTGTCTCACAGAATCAGACAGGCTCCCTAAGTCTCATTGTTGGCTCAGCTTTAGACTTGACCAAGGAAGTTCTACTCAACTGCAATCAGAAAATCGTACGCTCATGTCTTGGTATACCAACTGAACAGAATAGAAAATACATTGCTGATTTCTATTCCCCAATAGTTTGTCCTGAGACCTCCAGTCGGACTAGCCGATCTGAACTTGTCTCTGTTACTTCAGAATCAGAGAATGTCTTCAAATTGCCGACTTCCCCTTTTACTGATGACGGCAACAATAATGGAAATCTAGTTTACAACCGAGAATTCAGTGTAAGACCAAGTCATTTCTAATTTCAATCCTTGTAGAAAAGCGAAACTCTGTCCCTCTTTTCTGAGAATGACGATTCACTTTCACTCAGTGAATTTCCCGAGGATTCCGACAAAATTCTCGCCGATCAAATGGGCGTGATTAAACAGAGGGTAGAAAAATCTGAGCCCAATAAGAAGGCTTCAAAGAATTTAGATCTGGAGATAGACGTTGAAGGTGAAAAAAGATTTAGCATCTCATGTGAGTTGATGAATCATTTTTTTCAAATTTTTTCTATTTTGGTTTTGATTGGTCGAAATTTATCTGCTTGATTTTGATTGGTCAATCACAAAAAAAGTGATGAATACGTAAAACTGCACATTTTATTGAATTTTTTTATCATTCAGCTATTGAAAATGTCAGAAAAAAAGAGAGCTGTTTCGTTCACAACGAAGTTGAAAAATCCCTACTCAATTCTACATCAATGTCAAAGTTGATCACGAGGATTTTGATTAAAGAATTTCATTTGGACACTGGACGCGTGAATCAGGGTCGCATTTCCAATAGAATCTTGGCCGTTGAAATTTTAACGCATTTGTCCAAGTACTTTTGGGAAGTTAATCAAAAAGATGAGCTCTTTGTCGACTTTATTAAACTGGATGAAATAAGTTGGTTATCAGTGGTTTTTTTTCAAAAAGTTCTTTGTTTTCATCCGAGTATTTTGTAGAGAATTCCATCTTGGAATTATTCCACAGCCATCCAGATCCAAGTCTCTCTGGAAGTGTTGGAGTCTTCCTACTGACTTTGGCCAGTTTTACCAGAGATCTGAGCCTTTTAAAGCAAAACCAAAACAGTGTTGTATCTCACCTCGTTAAAAAGGGTTGCGGCGTCTCTTTGGATCTCTTTATAACTGCTCTGTCGAACATGAACGAGTCAATTGATTTTTATGGCCCTCTTTTAGACGATGAAAAAATGTCGATGGTTGGGCTTTTTATAGATCTTCTCGAGGAAAACTTGATCCTTTTTACAAGACACAATTACAGAGTGGTAAGGAAAAAGTTTCTTTGTCTCCTTTGCAACGTCAACTGGACACATATTCTAACCTATTTTCATGGGAAAAATGTGAGTTTTTAATGTTTTTAAATAAGCTTATTTGAAAAGTTCTTTCAGGCCTCTTAATTATGATTAGGGACTCGAACCAAAATTTCTCATTGACTTAATTAATGGTTCTTAATACACCATTGAATTCATATTTTCGTTGATATTTGGCTTTTGGTGACTATAGGAATAAGTCAATCTTGCCTTAGATATGAGATCTTCGGCCACGGTATACTGTGTGCGTAGTCTCAATATGAATATCTTCATTTTCGGCGCGCGCCAAACTTGAAGATTTGCCCAAATTCAAGATATGAGTATGTTCAGGTCTATGTAAAGTGTATTGTACACAGCATATATTGTATATCTTTCCCTCCTCATACCTCATCTATATAAGATACAGCCTAGGTATATTACAAAAATTGAAATTCTCCTATTATTCGTACACACCTCAGACAATGGTTTGTCAAAAAGAAGGCTTTGAGCTCAAATTGAAGAAAATTTAAGCCTGGAAAAGATAATACAGTTGTCCCCCAGGTTTGGCATATGGGAAAGGACACACCCCACTTTTCCAAGAAAAAAATGTTTTTTTCTTTTGTCCATATACTTTTTAGTAGGTCTATTAGTTAGTTAGAAATTTTTTTTCCGAAAAATATCAAGAATTTGAGATTTTCATATCATTTTGTGGGAAATTGAATTCTGATCAGAATGATATAGAGTTTCGGTATCAAATTGTTAATGGTGGTGGTGTAAACTTCACAAGAAAAGCTTTTCATAATTTTCTATTTTATGTTGAATGTACGAATTTGACAAGAATGATAATTACAGGTTAAACGAATTGCTAATTATAATTAGGGACCACAGTGTAGTACACATGTTCTTCACATTGTACAAGTCACATTTTATGACTAATGTAGAAAATCGATAATGATTTCTTCCTGATTAATCCTATTTTATTTTCTTCATCCTTCCACTAATACAAATTTGAGGACCAGTAACTTTAGTTAGCCATAACTTCCTTATAAACAAAGATAAAAACAAAATTTTTTCAGCAAAATAATTCTGAAGAAGTTCTTAAGTTTTCTCAAGGTATATTTTCAGTTGCATTTCTTTTTCAAAAATTATTTTCCACCCTGATAGAAAAGTGTTCTTAAAACTATGATAAAAAATTTTCTTGTTTTTTGGATCTTGAATAATTGACAGTATATTTTATCAAAAAGAAAATTGCTTTAGTTCTTATAATTTATTATAGATAGCTTTATTCCATGAATTTACTATCACAGAAATTCGCATTTCTCTTTCACACATTCTCATTAGTTCGAGTGCGGTATTTAAATCTATGTTATTGAAGTCTGATCGCTTGTCTTCATACATACATTTAAAGGACCGGATGATCCCTTGATCACATGGCTGTGATATTGATGTAGTTGCTGCAGGTAAGTAAAGAATGTTGACATTATCTGGACAAACAATCCTTTCATGCGCTCTGAAATTGTCCAAGATAAGCACTACATTCCGGCCAACACTTTCTCCAAACTTATTTATCCATTCTTGGAAAATGGCTCTGGTCATCCATCCAGATTTTCTATCTGAAGTGTAATCTGGATGCTGGATTCTATTAAAACTCCTAGGTCTTTCAGAAGTGCCTTCGAATTAAAAAAATAGTTTACCTATATAAAGTGTTGGATACATTTGACCTGCAGCATTACAGCATATCAAGGCTGTAACTCGTTCCATTGATTTTTTTCCCGTGTGACAAAACTTTGAGGATGTCTCAATAGTTTTTTCTTTCTGAGCTCGCCAAAATACCCCTGTCTCATCGGCATTGTAGACATCATTTCTAGATAGTCTGAGGAACCAATTGCGATTTCTTTCTATCCATAAATCGATTATATTTTGATTAATTAAGTCAGAGGATCCAGAAATCTGAAATTAAGTTATGAAAAATATTAATCACCTTATATGAAGATAAACCTCTCCGAATTTGAAATCTATAGAGCCATCCTTTAGACGGTCGAATTCCACTTGTGAATCCAATTCTCCTGGCTTCGCGAAGAATTTGTAGTCCCGAAACAGGCTCTTTTGCATTTCTTTTTCTTCTGAAATAATCTATACACCCTCTTTCCACATCATCGTATTTATGTAAAGGGTTACAAACCTTTAAATTAACAAGACCATCATCCACAGAGTTTTCGATTTCCCCTCTTAGTTTCATGATCTTACTAAAAGTGCTGCTATACATGCCGTAATCGTGTGCAGCCTTTTGCAATCCATTTACATCGACAGATCTTATGATTTGAAGTTTTTTATTATTTGTCAAATGATTTCGAGGAAAAATCTGAATCCATTTCATGAATTATAATTAGAAAAGACTTACAACTTTTTTTTTTAGGTTTGGAAATGCTTTAAAGAAACGATTCATAAACTCTCTTGTAAAACAGAATCCCAAGTTTTGAGCATTTTCTTTGAAGGCAAAATGTAGAGTTTTCCATTTTAATCTGTATCTGGAGTCAGTGATACTCCTAGCAATTCTGACAAAAAAACGATCTATGTCGGATAGAAGTAATCCGTTTCGCGAAACATTTCTAACTTGTTTAATGCTAACATTCAATCTATTAGCAATTATCCGTAAGCTAAGTCTTTCTTGAAGCAATTCGTTCACTTGGAACTTTTTCAGAGGATTGAGACGTTGAGCATACATTTTTCGAGAAAAAATAATTAAATTCTAAAATGATAAAGAGCTCAAAAATCTCATTGGCTGAAAAAGTAGACCTTAACCTCTAATCTTATTTTTAATTGGACACAAATTGAAGAGCGTGTGATTGACACCTGAGGTATTTTTTTGAAAAAGAAATGCAACTGAAAATATATCTTGAGAAAACTTAAGAACTTCTTCAGAATTATTTTGCTGAAAAAATTTTGTTTTTATCTTTGTTTATAAGGAAGTTATGGCTAACTAAAGTTACTGGTCCTCAAATTTTTTTTAGTGGAAGGATGAAGAAAATAAAATAGGATTAATCAGGAAGAAATCATTATCGATTTTCTACATTAGTCATAAAATGTGACTTGTACAATGAGAAGAACATGTGTACTACACTGTGGTCCCTAATTATAATTAGCAATTCATTTAACCTGTAATTATCATTCTTGTCAAATTCGTACATTCAACATAAAATAGAAAATTATGAAAAGCTTTCCTTGTGAAGTTTACACCACCACCATTAACAATTTGATACCGAAACTCTATATCATTCTGATCAGAATTCAATTTCCCACAAAATGATATGAAAATCTCAAATTCTTGATATTTTTCGGAAAAAAAATTTCTAACTAACTAATAGACCTACTAAAAAGTATATGGACAAAAGAAAAAAACATTTTTTTCTTGGAAAAGTGGGGTGTGTCCTTTCCCATATGCCAAACCTGGGGGACAACTGTAATTTATTAATTAAATAAAGTCCCGAGATATTTCTCATCGGTCGAATAAATAGAAGATTTTAGACTTTCAGTTAGGGAATTTACTGAGAGGGTCCATTCTTGAGAGTAGAATGAGAATTTGAAAATGCTATCTAATAAAAAATTTTTATATGTATCACTCAACGATTATTTGAACCTTAATTTGAGCTCAAAGCCTTCTTTTTGACAAACCATTGTCTGAGGTGTGTACGAATAATAGGAGAATTTCAATGTTTGTAATATACCTAGGCTGTATCTCATATAGATGAGGTATAAGGAGTATGGCTGGTACCAAAAAAAACATGAATTAGCTTGAGGTCTCAACTTATCCTGTATTTAAAAATATTCATTATGGTATACAAAAGTATAAGTCTAAGACGAAGAAAGAACCTGGGAATAATACTTTAAAATTTCTTGAATAAAAATATTCATTGATTAAGTAGTGATTAATAATATGATCAGTTGGACTAAGTGGTTGAGTGCTCGCTCAGCATGCTTTAAATCCAGGACAGGCGAAATATTTATACCTTGAAGTTTTTTTAAAAAATAGTTCGATAATCGTAATTTTGAACAAAGTAGTTCTTCAGGGAGCTGTTCGGTATAGATTGTCTTCTATAGGGTTCGCTCGCTGCCTGACTATCAGAGTCATTATAACTCTTATAATAATCACTATTCTTATAATTTTTTAAACTTTTTTAATACTACAGTGTAGTATTACTACACCCTCGTCGTCTTCTTTTTTATAGTCCTAAACGTAGCCAAATACAAACCAGAAGACAACCTAGTCAGGCAGCGAGCGAACCCTATAGTTCGATAAAACTATTTGAGAGATCAGTTATAAGTCTAGAAATTATCTTTAGTCATAAAATGTTTTGGAAAATAATCATTCTGCTTTTAAGTAGTAACATTAAAATTTGTGATTTTAGCAACTATTTCAGGCTATTTGAAGACATTATTCACAGGTTTTTTCTTTTGCTCAAGCTGACAAAATTGACATCCCCGGATTCAGTATGAAATTATCTCTCTAATGATGGTTCAAGCTTTGGAATATTCTTATTTTTTGATTTTGATGATCTATCCCTAATGAGGAGGGAAAGATATACAATATATGTTGTGTTCAATACACTTTACATAGACCTGAACATACTCATATCTTGAATTTTGGCAAATCTTCAAGTTTGGCGCGCACCGAAAATGAAGATATCTTCACTTCATAGTTAATATGAAGATGGGACTTCAGGGTTTTGACAAAATTCTCAATTTTTGCATCAAGAAATTAAATTTGACGATTTCCCATCTTCATATTAACTAGGTGAAATTCTTTCATCAAATGAATGACTATGGTCCTAAAAATCAGACATGGTATTCTCCCCAATTTTTCCCGATGGCATTTCGACAAAATAATTAAGAGTTCTCTTTATAGAAGAAGGAAAATCTCCTATTTCGCGGACGAAAGTTGATAGAAAAAGTCAATCTCGAAGTCTTCCTCCTTCAAGTGGAAGATGATCCAGAAATTCGAAAATTGGCCAACAATCTCCTCTTTATCATGGCAGAGTCTGTACCAATTTGTGATTTTCCGGTTGAATTTCTTGAGTCCGATTTAAAGCAGTCCGATAAAATGATTTCTCATAAAAATCTTGTTCATAAAATAAGTAAGTAGTTTTTATCGGATCAGCTTTCTATATACAATGAACTATTAAAAAAACCCTCTACTAATGAGTAATGAGGGTTTCTAGCACCCTCCCTTATTCTAAGATTAAATTTTTGTAAAGATTTGAGCCAGCTTGATGATTTTCATCCCCTACTATTGCCTTTATGCAGTTTTAAACGAGCTTGAAATCAGTTTCGGATTTTTTAACCGATTTCAACTTTTTTAGGTATTTTATTTTGAAAAGATGTTTTCACAATTGAGAGACCCCTACATTTACCAAAGCAAATAACTACGTCATACTCTTTCTCACTGACCAATTGCACAGGAGACCCCCTAATAGGGGGCCCCTATATATCTCGTGTTGTGAGAATTAAGACTGGAGACTAGAGCACCGCCTCTTATCCAAAAATCTAGCAAAATTGAATAATTATGATTATCTTTGCATTTGATAATGTACAAAATTATTTTATGATTATTAAAATCTCGAAATACTTTTATCTTTAGTCGTGAATTTTTTGAAATATACTTTTAGTCTTACTCGTTATCCACAAATATTTGAGCCCTTTAAAATATAGATTCATGTTTTTCAATGAGAACTGAATACAATTCGGCGAGTTAAAAAAATCCTCAGAAGAAAAGCAGTGCTCTATTGGAGACCCAAGTTGAAGGGTTCATATTTAGAAGACGTATTTTTCTCCTAGTTCTTTCTACATTGAATGATGTTTAATTATTCGAGCTTGGATTCGAAATAGTAAACTCAGTCATTTTCAAAGATTTGACTTTGAAAATCAATCTAATAATAGAGAGCTAGACTTTGATTACATATTCACAGTTGAACTTGAAATAAGGACGATAGAAACCCTCAAAGTGTAGTTATATACCTCAATCACTCATCGTTCTACTGCCTAGCATCAAAAATAAGACAGATCATGATCTCAACTACTCAAATCAATCCAATTCAACTTGATAAGGCTTAAAAACTCCTAAATCTAACTACTTATTTATTAATTTGAGTAGTTTCAATTATGAAACAGGACAACCGTATCCTTGTCAATAAACTTGTTCGTGAAGGTCTCACTGTCAAACAGATTGCAGAAAAGACGGGTTTCAGTGTCAACCATGTAAAATACTGTAAGAAAATCCGCCCTGAAACTCCAGATCAATTGATGTGCGATCGGCTGCAGGAATTTTTATATCAATTGAACAAGCCAATCGAGTTCAGAACTTCACATTCCTTTATTAAAAAGGGATTCAGAAAAATTTTAAATCTTTTTCACGTTTAAATTCATGAGAAGATTAACACAAAAATCCTTTAACTCTGTTACAAAAGAAACGATTTCAAATTGTTTCAGAGCATCTATAATCTGGGACGTTAGACAAATCCCAGATTTTAACAGGTTTAATGAAAAGATTTAATAAAAATATGCAACATAAGTTTTTACATGAATATCTTGAGAGAGTTTGATGAATCATTTGTTTGTTTTGGAGGTAGTCGACAAGCCCTTTTTTACTTGGGAGAGGAAAAATCTTTTTCCAGAATAAATTTCATTTTTAAATTATTTTATTTCTATAATTTAGACTGTTTTGATATTGATAAGCCTACAATAAATTAGACTGTTTAAATCAGGAGAAAAATCTCTATCATATGGTATATTTATTTTATAAATTTAATTTTAAGGTGTTCTTGTGTTAAATGTTGTTACTTTTTAGTAATCTTGCATATTTATTTCAGTTTTTAAATAGGGGCAGAGAGGATAGGGTAATTTTTGACAGTTAAGTCTCAGGTCGTACTTATTAATATCCCAAAAGTACAATAATATTTTTTTCCTATGAAACTCTATCAACAATGTGTTTATTGATCAGAGTTGATTGGAATTATTACACCTGACTGACATTTTAAATAATTTAACCTAATAAAAAATGTCTTATTCCAATCAATGGAAACCATGTCAATTAGAATATGTGGAAAAGGAGTGTTTTTAAATTTATTTTCGATGAGTCTATAGTCGTTTGTTTCGATAAAAAAATGCTTTTTACTTTTAGTTACGCGTAACCTCCAGTCAATAAACCAAAAATTCTATCAGTTAACTTCAGGGCTAGAGAAAAGTTATGATCTTACAAGAATCTCAGATCCTGTTGAAGAACCTTCGAAATACATTCCAACCGACTTATACAAACAGGGAACTCAATGGATTTTCAAATATTGCACAGAATCCCTATTCAAAATGTCCACAATATCTGGTTCAAAGGAAAATATTAACGCTTTAGTGAGTTTTGTGCGAGCTGAATCCTTCTACCAAAACAAAGTCTAAAAGCTTTGAAGGTCCCTGTTTTTATTACCAGGTGAGGAGTGTAGATTTTTTGAGATAAGATATAAAAAATGCTACATGAGATCTTAGTTAAATCCTGTTATCATTTGAGAGTCTATTTTTCTATTTCTAGAACAATCTCGAAAATTTATAAATTAGGATCTACATCTCAAGAACTGACAGGTCTATAAAAAATCTGAAAAATCGAATTTCAAAAAAAATTTATTTTTTAAAAATATTTGGCGCCAAATCGAAATATGAAATGACTCTAAATTTGTTTTAATATTTTATCCCAACTCCATTGAAACTAGCTTTATCTTCAAAATTTTGAAAAAATCAATTCAGCTCTATTATAGTGCTTCTTACTAGTTTTTATAGTCAAGCATTCGTAGTTTTTACTGTAGGATATATCTATAGTGATTCGTTTAACCCTTTCAGTGCCAATTTGTTATAAATGAAGATATTTTTTCAGATAACAAAAGCCCTGATTGATTTACAGCTATTCTCGATGATTCCATGTTTTTCACATGAATCTCGTTATTTCATCAAGGTCTCGAAATTTTCTGAATATTTTTTAGGAGACCGATTTATAAGGTTCCCTCTCACTAATTTAAGAAATTTGAGACATTTTAATTTTCGAATTAGGGGAAAATTTTACTTGTCTAACACTTGTTTCTTCACGCCTTGAAAGTGTGTCTTATCAATTGGTTTCCGTAAAATTTTAAAATCATAAATTCCCATATTCACCGAGAAAACATTATGATTCTGGCTACTTCCGAGGTCATTAAGTAGACTCGGACCTCAAAAGGGGTTTCGAGTTTAATTGAAAATTTTTGTAAATTCTTTGGGCTCATTGTTTATTTTGTTTTTTTAAACTCTAGTATGGAATTTGTGACTGCCTTGAGAGACTTTTCCCAAAAGACAACATCTTTGCGCACTTTTGGCTCTGGTGGATAGATTCCAGGAGTGAAGAACGCCAAATTTTCACCTCTGTTATCTGGTATTTGATTTCATTCCTCAATAATTCCAATGACTTCATCGTACATCATATCGAATTGCACGTGAAGATTTTGAATCTGGTCACATCCTTTATACAAAGTAAGCTCATTATTGCCGTTATTATAAACTTTCTTTATTCTAAACGAGAAATTTTTAGAAATAGAGTAACTAAAGTTCATAAGGGTTAAAAAACTATAAAAGTTAAGAATTCATTAGAGATGTATTATGAGAAAAAACGACAAAATAAATGTTACGACCAATGTAGAAACTTTAATCAGTGTATACACTGACCGATCAGTGTATACACTGTTCATCTCAATGGTCAATGTAGAAACTGAGTTTCTAAAATAAACTGATCGGTCAGTGTATACACTGATTAAAGTTTCTACATTGGTCGTAACATAAATAAATATTCATTAGCTCTTGCAGATATTCTCCAATTAATTCTACAGTACCTATCTATGAAGCCTATCAATCACATTGAAATTCACAACTACAGTGGAGTCTTCGTATTCTGAGACTCTAAGAAAAGATGTTCGACTCTTCCGAAATTAGAGATAAATTAAAGACAGAATACCACTTATCTATCATTATTTATTTTGAGAATTTGATTCTTTTCAAATTGATTAGATTGAGACCATACTGCATTGCTGTAGAAACTCAAACAGTAGCAAATAATTATCTATTCTAAATCGAGAAACCGGAAAGGAAAAAAAAATTCCTCAATTTTTGGAATTCACTGTTGCTTTTATCGTTGGAAATCGATGATTATCAAAAATTTTTTAATCAAAAATTTGATATTTTCTTAAATCCAGATCATGAGACCTGCCTCTTAACCCTAGAACCTAAACATGGGTTATTTTTAACTCATTTGAAGTTTGAATAAAATTTTTAATAAAAAATCTGCTATTCAAGAAACTGTCATGTATGGTCGTTTTTTCATTTGGTAGCATTAATTGGTTTCCTTGTCTTATTCTGATATCAAAGAACATCTTGTCACCACCAGCCGTCCGTTCAAAGTTCGAATAAATGGAAGTTTGGTATCAAATTATTTTAAAATTGTTTTCTTAACTTTGCTCCTCAAATGCTAAAAATGGGTCTCATGATTCCAAAAAATCTCAATTTCATATTAAAAAACTTTATTTCTTTTAATGACTATAGGAATCCACATGCTCTGGCTGTTAAAGAGACCAGACTCACAGGAAGAGGATCAAAATTCACAGTTACCTGAAAAGACAATACTGAAGCATTTATCATCCAATTTAACTCAGCACATATTTAGGTAAGTAATGTGATAATTAGAACTGCCGAAATAGGACAGAAATTTTTCATTTAAAATGGCATTTTTTACATGTGGTCAAAAGAACAAAATGCCCTCTGCTTCTATTAAGTAGGTACCAGTTATCAATTTCTTTAGTAAGTTGCTTCTTCGATGAGGATCAATATGATCTATTTTAGTTCCTTTGGGCTCTCAGTCAATCAGTTTAGAATTCCTCAAGTTATTTAAGACAAGCCAAAATTATATGACTTGAGATTTTATTCCCTAATTTCCCAGTTTTTCAACCTTTGAGCTCAATATTTTTATCGATTTCTATGATTTAAGGCAATTCGATATTAATATTTTCCAGAGTTTCTCTTTCTTCTCATGGATTCATTTCATTTTGGAATTCAAAAAATTAATTTTTTCCTGGCTTTTCAGAGAAAAAAACTGAGTATTTTTGTAACAATAGTGAATAATCATCTTCATGTCAACTAGCTTTACCCAGCGACATATGGAATCGTTAATTCGACCGGATTTTTTTAGAGTGAACTTGACGTGAAAATCTGATTCAAGATTCTTTCATACAAGGATCAATCTAATAAATTGATTATATTCAAATTTTGTTTTCAGAATCTTGAATATTTATACACATATCTTTATGGATATCAAGCCAAATGCGCCACTTAACAATCTCATCAATAATATGGGAACAAGCAGTAGAAAGAAATTCGACATGAAAAATAACATAAAAAATTTTGCCAAAAAATATCAAAAGAAACTCAAGAATGACACTTCGAGGGAATCTCTGACAAATTTTCTTATTGGGATGGACATTGAATCACATTCAGTGGGCGGCCTTGATATTTGCTATGGCAGTGAAAAGGCGGGCAGTAAGTTATCTTGAATGTAGAGAAATTTGTGCAAATTATCAGTGAAAACACTCTTGATGTTTATTAATATATAGTAGTAGACTTGGACGAAATTTTATCTCCAAGTATTTAAGCATCAACCCACCAAATTTCGCTTCAGAATACCTTTTCATGCTATTGGAATAAGATATACAAAATTTTCAAATAAAAACCGTTTTTTAACCGATCAAAATTGTAATAATGATGAAAAATAAGAGAAAAGTCCCTTTTAATAAACAATTTTAATAGGATTTTTTGTAATATTTCTGTAAGAAATAATGTGAATTTAGGCGAAATACTTTGATTAGAAACAGCAATAAGCGTAATGTATGAAATCATTCTAACAGGATTTTGGTAGCATATTTAAATGATTCTATTCATTTTTTGATTGATTATTTGAATAAAAATCAATTTAACGATATCAAATATTCAGCATTGATAAAGTTCAGTATGTTTTATTCCCAAGACTCATTTATAGTCCCTAAATAATTCTCTAACAATCTTGTTTTTCTATGTTTGGTTTCTATATGGATTTAATTAGTTTTGTTATCTCATGCATATTTGAATTGCTTTATGCCTGAATATTTTATTTTGTATACAGTTGACTAAACTATTCCTTATCTAACTTACCTTTGTCAATTTTACATTGAACGGAAATTTTATTGCATGACCCGATGTCGAAGGTCATAAACTTTGGATTATGAGGCCCATTTCTGAACCTTTTTTTTGAAATTGAAACATTTTTTTATTGATATACATAATTTCTGTTACAGATATAGGGATTTTATACAAGTAATATTAATAAGGCCTGGTACCACAAAGAAAATCGAAAATTAGCTTGGGGTATCAACTTGTACTAGGTTTGATTTTGGTATACAGGATTTTTTGTTTTTTTCTTGTGATTGGTATAATTAACTATTAATATATTAATCGAATATACTCTCATAAAGATTATAACTAGGGCATCAAAAAATAGGACGCCATTCCCTTTTTTTAGGACCCTAAAACTTAGGCAATTACAGAAATTAGGACTTAATGAAAAACATATAGGACGAATAGAAAAATAAATCTTATCAATAAAGAAATTCTTCATGATAAAAAAGGATCTTTCTACATCCCAAGACTCTTGGGCCAAGAGGTAGACTGCGTTTTTTAACGTGATATTTGTATCCTCAAATAATGGTAATTGCAAAGTAATTGAAATAAAATTGGAAGTAATACTCACGAGTTCAGAATGTAAATTTGAGACACTAAGCCCCTAAAATAACAGCATTCATGGTAAGGATAGTTTTTTTAGAAATAGGATTAACCGTTAATCATTAACATATAACTTTGTCTGACTCTGTCTAATGTGAAATAACCATTAGCCCCCTCGTACGCATTTGATTCGGAGACCAGTATGAATATATTTTTGGAATCAACATGTTCAGTGTAGAAATAATCGTGCAATGAAAATTTGAAAAGTGTTGATATCTTTTTTGAACAATTTCAATACATTTTTCTTATCTACTTACTAGCGACGACACAAAGTTTTTTAAAATTTCGCTTAAAAATCATCCAATTTCTGAGAATATCTTGACGAATATAATTTTTCTACGAAGTTTGACAATCAGATATTATAATTGTGTGTAATTTAAATTTAAAAGAAATATTTTTCCTAAAGAAATTTGATAAAAACTTCCTGCGGACATATATTTCCTTTAGGTACGAGAGGGTTAAGACCTTATAATAGGCCTTAATAAAGAATAGGCCCTGAAACAAAATTTAGGCCTTTATCCGGTTGAGTAGTATTTTAGTTGAGTAGTCAAAACTTGAATTGGATTTTTCTGGATAGGAATGAAAATAGATCTCAAACAGCCAAAAGTTTTTTTTAATTAAGTGGATAAATTTAGCATCATTGAAATCAGCTTGAAAATTTCAAATTGAAATTATCTCTCTTACAATTGGCCAAGCTTTTCGATGATCCATCCCTAATGAGGAATAAGGAGAGTTGATTGTACCCAGTGTGGGAGGGTTTGAACCTAGAACAAGAGTAAGATTGACCCAAAGAGAGGCGAAGGAGATAACACTATGCCACACCATCACTTGTAAGATCAATAACTGTGAAATTATACCAAACTGATATTAAAAGTAGGAATAATTGGAGATAGAATTTCTAAAATTTCCTTACAAATTATTCCCTTTATTCAATCTGCAAAAGTGGGCCTTTTATTCCGGATTTGTGAAAATCTACATCAAATTCGAACTCTTGATGAAAACGTTAATTTTCCTATTTAATTGTTGATAACCATGGTTCCAGAAAGGTTAAGGGATTACATTCATGTACAAGGTACATTATTTGTGTTGTATCATCTTCCATTTATTCTATATATGATAAAGGATAGTAAGCATTAATTTATTTTCCTATAGAAATCCTATCAGACTCTTCCACACTTGGTTTCTTTGATGAACAAATCCACTACAAAAACATTTACAGTCAATTAAAGAAATTATTCAAGAATTTTCAAGTGAGTTTTATTAAATGTTGATGCTATTCAAATTGTTTCAGCTGAAGCCAGAGTGTTTATTCATATCCCAAAAGAGAGATGTTTAGACGAAATTGCTGAAGAATTTTTGGCAATTTTTTTACATAAAGCTAGTTGACATGAAGATGAGAATTTACTATTTTTACAAAAAACTCGGTATTTTTCTCCGGATTCACAGAAAAAAATAATTTTTTGAATTCTAAAAGATGTGGAAAAAATTCAGAAAAATATTCAATCTGACCAAAATTAGGCTGTGTTTTGAATTTCGAAAATGCACCAAATTTCCACTTTTGAACCCAAAATTTTTGTCGATTTCGATGATTCAAAGCAGTTAAGTGATGATTTTTGGGATCAACATTCGACAAAGAATTCGAATTTGGCCCTAGAGATAGCGAAGATCTTACTGTTTCCGAGAAAAAGTTAAACTTCCAGATTTTGGATAATTTGCCTTCGAGATAATCGAAAAATTCAAATGGTTCGATTCCCCACAGTAATGACGAACTTCAGTGAACTTCTACAGGTGAATTGGAATTCTTTGTCTCAAATGTTCATCTCAAATATCATTCCTTATCTGCTTCGAAACATCGAAATCGATAAAAATTTCGGGTTCAAAAGTGGAAATTTGATGCATTTTCGAAATTCGAAAAACAGCCTAATTCATGTCAGATTGAATTTTTTCGAATATCCTCATCTTATTAGCTCATTCCGTTTTAGAACTCAAAAAATTATTTTTTATGTGAATCCGGAGAAAAATATCGAGTTTTTTGTAAAAATAAGTAAATTCTCATCTTCATGTCAATTAGGTTTATATTAACCAATGCGCTAGATATCACATTAGTTTTTTTCAAAATGGGTGTGCCTTGAGTGGAACCCAGAGTTCCAGAGGTGAGAGACATACCACTACGCCACACCAAGTTAAACAAGAATACAATACTGTTTACAAATTTTTTTTCGAAACTTTGACATCTTTAGACTTTGGAACATCCTTTCTTTGGATTATTCTGAACCTTTTCATGTTTAGGACTTTTATTAGGTTGTGCGATAAGTAATGGGACTGATCACAAAAACTGATTTTATTGAAAAAAAACTTGAGAAAGATCAATTGGATATCAGTGAAAATAGTTTCCTGATGAATAAAGACATGTCTCCTAAAGAATTTGTAGTTTTCTAATTCCATAAGCAAAGAATTCTTCAAATTTAGAGTTGGGAAAGGGGATTAAATCCATTTTCTACCACATCTTTTAATTTGGAATTTATGACCTTAAGAAAAGGTTCTAGAGATTTGAATTGGAGATGATCAGACGGCGCAAGATAAAGACTATTAGGGAAATGACCTATGAAATCAAAGTGCTCCTCCTGAAAAAAATTTTTAATCTCTTTTCCGAAATGGGGATTCGTGTTGTCCTGAAGAGAAATGAGTCTACAGAATCTCGGATATTTTTATCCAAGACGAAATGAAACCTGAATACTATAGAACCATAAATTGAATCTTTAAAAAAGGATTTAAGCATTTGAAAGTTCTCTGATGGCCCAGTTCCCAAGCAATACGCCTATCTGGCAATCTGCCGAAAACCTTTCTAATCAAAATACTCAAAAATATTGATGCTTTTCAATTCTAGAAATATCTATTAAGTTTAAAAAAATAGAGTGATTAATTATCTTTCTCGTTTGGTTCTAAACTCATAAGGAAGGTCAGAGAAGACAGACGTATATTATAGTGATAAACGTTATTTTTCGCCGGGTCTCTTCAGACTCTACCCCGGTAACATTTAAATACTATTACAATGCAAAATATTCTCTGGCTTCCATTGGTCCATTTCGTGATTGTATTTTTAGGCCTTAAATTATCTTTCTAATGGTACCAAACTTGTTCGAATTCATACTAGTTTTGGAGGATAAAATTTTTGTTCAACTTAAAGTCCCATTACTTATCGCGCAACCTAATACATGACTTTAGTTAATATCTCGAAAAAGTCTTTTAACACTTGTTCCGGAAATGGGGTTGTATACACCCCCAACAGGCTTTCATGAAAAATAAACTTGTGATATTTTCAGATTTTTCTTCTGCTCTTTTATCTATTCTAGGATTGTTCATGTTACTATAGGGTGATAAAAACAAATATACTAACTTTCATCAATAACAACATATTGATGATCTAAGAAAATTCACCGCGTATGGCAAATGGGGTTGCTAGCACCTCCAATGATATTTTCTAACTAAACAAGCCTTATAAGAAGAATATTTTATCATTATTTCACTTACATACCATGAATAAGGACGTTTCTCATAGCTCTCTCTCTAAAAAAACTCGTATCGGAAGTATATAGTGATTCTGACTTATCAGATATTTCAACAGAGGAAGAAGACCATATCATTGATGATATTTCTTCTACAGATGAACTTGAATTAAATATCAATGATTCAGAGGATCTAAAATCAAAATGTGGAAATTACATTTATACTAAGCGCAAAACATCCTCACATAAAGTTCCTGCAAGAAACATCTTTACTGCTAAACCAGGACTCAAATCATTTTCACAAAATCAGTTTTTGAAATCAGAATTTTTCTCGTGCCTGATTGATAAATCCATGATAGAAGATATACAAAATTATTCGAATTTGTACATGAAATTTAAGGATTGTAAGTCCCGTCCAATTACTCAAGAAGAAATTTCAACTTGGATCGGAATTTGCCTACACTTTGGCGTTTCGAAACAAAAAAACATGTACCTCGAGGAACTCTGGTCTGAAGAATTTTCCAATTTGAACTTGAACAAATATATGACCTATTCCAGATTTTCAGTCATAAAGAAATTCATTCGATTCGATAATAAGGTTGAACGAGAGAAATCATCCGATAATCACAGGGATAAACTATCACCAATCAGAAAAGTTTCTACCTAAAGCGTTCAACAATAAGAAAATTGAACAAAACTCAAAAGAGTATCTATTTCAAAATCATAACATCCTGCTTAGGTACAGAGCCAAAAAATAAGCCTGTCTTACTACTATCTAGTTTACACGAAACAACTGAAGATGATCAAGATAAACCGGAGATTGTTACATACTACAATTCGACAAAAGCTGGTGTGGATACACTTGATCAACTAATCAGAAACTATAGCTGTAAAAGAGCCTGTAGGAGGTGGACACTAGCAGTCTTCTGGAATAGCAGCCTACAACGCCTATGTTCTGTATTGCTTGAAAAATCCTAGATTCCTGGAGAACAATGGCAAAAAATCCAGAAGAATATTCCTCAAAGAATTGTCTCAAAGCTTGCTCCACGAATCATCAAGAAAAAGAAAAGATTCAAGCATTTTAGAAGAAACCATAGTCGAGTCTCAAGCAATGGCCAAAATTCCTAAAGTGGATCTGGGAAAAAAACGATGCGGCATATGTCCAAGAAAAGAAGACAGGAGTGGCTACAAGAATTGTGCAAAGTGTGACAATTTTCCTTGTTAACAACATTAACTTGTTATTTGTCAAAATTGCTTTCAATAAATTCTTATTTTACGTATTTTTGACTGGTTACTTACTGGATTGTAAACAACCCCATTTACCGAATATGAAATATTCACCTTTTTCCGGAACAAGTGTTTAAACTTTCTTTCTGATCAATAAAATAATTCAAATAATGATTTTGTTCATCTTTATTTTCTTTGGAATAAGTTTATTTAGTTAAAATATCATCATTTTACCAAAAGTTGAGTCGATTTGGGGTCCAATTAGATCCCAGTTCGAGGGTAAACTAAACAAGAACTCAATGCTTGAGAAAATAAAACCTTCAGCAATGTTATTTTTAGTTTCAATCTATATCTTAAACAAACACTCATATTAGTCGGCCCCACATTAGTCTCTGAAAGATTTCTTCAAACGAAGAAGACGTTTATTCTAGTTATCTAGGCAGCGATTCTTCTGAAAGTCAGCAAGAAGATTACACAGAATGCTCCTTTAATCTTTAAGATATGGACCAATCATTTGAAGCAGATCTAGTTCAAAAATGCAGACCAAATGAAAATCAAGTAACGCAAGCATATGACATGTCTTCTTGTTTCCCCTTTTTTAGTTTGTCGCTTAGGTAGAGCAAACCAGTCTCGTTTACGTGAAAGTGTTAGAGGCTTGGACCCTTTGTTGGGAATAAAATCCTCCAGGGGCCTAGTGTCTGCTTGAGTCCTGGAGATAAGATTTTCTTTATCTGTACAACTAAATGATGAATTCTTTAATCAACTACAATGTTTATGTTTTGGAGTTACTAGATCCGTACTCCTCTACATATCATTGATTTTATGTTTTCCATTAACTCTTAATTAGCATTGCTTTTCTTATCTCCAATATGACTCTAGAAATATACTGAATTGGGATTCTGGATTTATTTATTGTCGAATCTTTTAGTCAACCTATTCATAAAAAGTAGTTTAGAGGTGTGAAAAGGAGTCAGACAAATTTTGGATATGTTCCATTGGCTGCTATCATAAAATTGTGTGAAATCAAAATTAATATAAACTCGACAAGGTCCCTGTCAATTTTAAATTTACTGTCATCTGATTGGTCCTTTACCAAATCCTCTCGTTCAATCAATGGTTTGTATTCTCTATTTTATTGAGATATCATAACAGTGAAGGATTGTCTATGGTAATATATATTTAATCTATTCGAGAAATGTATGGTCATTAACTACCAATCAAATTCAAGCATAGTATAGTCAGCTTATTACCTATAATAGATTTTGCTCATTCGTTCTCATCAAGAACCCTTGACTCGAATGGGAAAACCAGCACCTAAAGAAAAGAAAAAAATTCAGAATAACCTTAAAAAGACACGCCATTCTGCCAAATCCATAAGTAAACGCGGTTTAAGAGAAAAAGAGGCTAAACCTCCAATTATTGATAAGAAGAAAAAAATCTCAAAGTATCAAAAGTTGCGCGATCAAATTCAAATTTCCGTACAGGAAATCACATCAAAGGGAATAATTCTTTCACAAATTGCCCTTAGAGATCTTGTCCTTCGTCATGCATCTGACTTAGGCCTTAAAAACTTTAAAGCTAGTGATGACTATCTCCGCAAGGTTTATAAAACTGAAGATTTAACATTTGTCAACCTATGAAATCTTTTATCTCGCATTTTATCTATCTATAGAATAAAGAATCTATTCATTTACATTACTTTGAAAATTTTTTCATGAGTCATATATCAACTCAAGACTATGGTTTTATGAATCATAATTATCGATACTTAATTAATGCTTGCACACTAAATATCATTGCCTAATAATGAGCAACATGAAAGTTTTCGCTAATTAAGGGGTCATTTTGAATATACAATGCATCAAGAGAATTTAGCCAATGAAATTTGAGTAAATCTGAATAGAATTCTATTGGTTGATTTTAAAGTCTTTTTGTTAAATTTTGTATTCTACAGATCAGCTCAGACTTGACAGGTAGTAAAGAAGGAATTTTCAACCTGCTCAACTCAAACTTGGAAAATCTAACAAAGCTTCTGGAAATGTTTCAATATTTAGATATTTACAGTCTATCTGAAGAATTGAACTTGTATTTATCCGTTATCTACTCCTGGGCTCCATCTCATTCCCTTGGGGCAGTGAAAAAACTTGTTCAAGCCATCTTTGGTTCCAATCTAACAAGCAGCTGGAATAAAACAGTTAAATCATTTTATGAAAACACCTTTTTAAATCTTGCCAGAAAGAATGAATTCAACTCTTTCAGGGAAATTCTGAGAATAAAACGCAAAAAAACCATTAATGTTCACAAATACGTGAGTTAAATCCTGACTGATATTTTTTACATTTTGATTTTCTATCGAATAACTAGTATGTATCAGAAATGTCTTGAAGAGAAGCCCTTTTTTGCCCTAAGAATCTCAAGGCTTGAAATTCTCTCTTCTGATTGGTCACTAAACCAAGTCTTGATGTCGCTCCATCTCTTGAGTCCCGTATTATGTCAAGTTCTCTGAGATTTCTAAGGACATAGGTTTTGAGCTGGGTCATCGAAGTCATGTTGAATAAAGAAAGAAGATGATGTCAATTATTTTACAAATAAAGCCTTTATTTCGGGACAAATCATCAGTGTGATACATGTCATGCAAGTAAAAATTTCCAAAGATACATAATATAAAATCATTGGCTCAAACTTGTTACAATTGTGGTTGGTGTACTCAGATTATCATGAACTAAAAAGCTATAATAGTCAGCCCTTATAAAAAGGGATTTTTTCCGAACAATGTTTCGGCTACAATGCAAATCTGTTGGAACTAACTTAGAAAATGCCATTTATGAACTTTAAATTCGAAGTTTTTAATTCTCTGATTCTCCAAAATCCCATTTCCCCAAACATCTTCAACATATCCCAAATTAATCGGAATTCTTTACCAGAATATGCGGTGCTGATTAATAATACTTTAAGGATCAATTTCTATTTAAAATTGCATTTATACGGCTCAAAATTTAGATTTTAATCGATTGTAGTAGAAAAATTTATTGAAAATAGTTGGCGTTAATTCAAAAATCGGCATTTTCAATTGTGATTTAGGGTATCTAAAAAAAATTCAAAATACATGGTTTAATAGGAATATTTTTACGTTGGAAAATTCTCTTTAGAATGAGCTTTGCACATTCGGATGTTAAAATCATTTATCTTTGCAAATTTGTACTTATATGGCATGTACCACACTGATGAGTATATGGGGAGGGGTCTTCCTTTCCATTATTTTTTTTTCTATTTGAATATATTTGAGTATGTGGGTTGAATCATTATTGATTTTATTTCAAATCTTGGATAATTTTCATTTTCGAATAACTCAATAAAATCTAGTAATATATTCACTACAGAAAGTGATACGAGAATAATTTTTATTGCATTACAAAATAGAAAAAAATTAAATCTCATGATTTAAAAATAGAATATGTAGTTCATTTTGGAGTATAAATAATAGCAAAATATTAGGTTTAATCCCCAAATTTTATCATCTTCCACTTGAATATGATTGGTTCGACCTTTCTACACCCTCATTGGTTAATATTATTGGGGCATTAGGTATAAACACATAAAATAAATGCCTATCTCGTGTCATCATATGTGCAATCGACAGTATCCCCGAAATAAAGGCATTATTTGTGCAATAATTGGCATCATCTTGAAGCATAGATTGAAATTAAATTCAGGAATTATCTTCTCTAAACTATGTGTCTAATAATGGGTAATTCGAAGAATATTCTTTTCTCCAAAGGAAGATATGAACACCATTGTCAAACGACATGAACCCTTGGTCTTGCAAGCATTGAGATACTTCAAGTATACAAACTCACCAAGACTCCTTAACAAGACAGTGGAACTGGTCATAGAACTACTTCATCTGGGCATAAACTACGTGGAACTTGATTCCGATCTCGTAAGTTGAAACATACCAAATTGATTTCAACTTATAATTTCACTTGTTCTCTTTGGCAGACTTTTCTTAAGGAGCTAATTCGTAAAATATCTGATGTTGTCGATGAAATTGAGGTAACTAGATCCTCTCCTGCTAATCTTAACAGTTCATCTCCTGGAGAGTTTGGCTTCAACTATGACACAAGACTTGATGCAAGCTATGAATTTATAAATTCTTCAATAAAGTTTCTCTTGCTTCTGTCTAAGGAGATGGTCGAAAGCCAAATCAATCAAGAAATGGAACATATCTATTCACCTCAGGTCGTAAGTGATCTCTATATTCAACTCTTGAATTTAACTAAAGAGTCTTTTTTGTTTTTTTAGCTTTTCGGGATGATCAGCTCTCTGCCAATCAATAGCGATACTCTATTCCAAGCCATTTTCTATCCAATCTTTGATTTCCTCTCGTCAGAGAGCCAATACGATCTTCTCAACCAAATCAGCCAGATTTGTTGTTCTCAAAAGTATACGAGTTTAATATCATGTCAGATATTACACATGAAGAGTGTTCACTTTATTGTCAAAGTTTCGGAAAACTTTGATCTCTTCCTTAATGCAATCATTGCTATGAATAATTATGTAAAAGATACTTGTTTCATCCTTCCAGCCAATGACAGAGAACAACTCCTTCAAAGTATCAATGATGCTTTCCAATACTTTACGAACTCTAACCTCGATCAGCTCAGTATGGAACAGAAAAAGTCACGCCAAAAGAAATTGAGCCAAGCAGTTAAGGAAAGATTGAAAACTTTGGATGAATCAACAGACAAGAAAACTTTTCTTCTCAGAATTTTAATCCATGTCCAAATGGAGGATGAAATTGATGGAGAATTTTCGAAAATGTTTACAGAAATTTTGAGGGAAACCTTTACGAATCCTGGCTTTGCTTTCACCTCTGATACTTTTGACCTTTTAGAGTTTATGAAAAATCATCTCCAAAAGTTTGGTAAGCAATTCTAAATTGGACTCGAATTTATAAAAACTAACGAACTATTTAGATCAAGCTGAAGTAGACAGCATTGCAGATCTCTCCATTGATCTAAAGAATCATCTCGATTCAAATTTGGCGACCAGCTCTTCACTCCAGAGACTCTTGAAGAATATTGACACCTGTCATGTGAACCATTTCCTCAGCATAGACTGTAGCTCAATTACGTTCTCAGAGTCTGAGGAGGAACTTTTACCCAAACTCTTTGAGCATATTCTCATGAATCAATCTCCTGATATTGTAAGTCACTCATTCCAGTTTTTTTATCTTTTCAATTGATGTACAAAATCGAATTTGAAATATCCTTTCTATGCATCGTAACTGTTAGATGTTATGTATGTTAAAATGGAATTTATGGCTATTGGGATATTAAAACAGACTTGGAACAATTAAATTAGATTAATTTAATCATTTGAAAAAGGTAGAATGGTCAAAAAGATTTTTTCAGGATTAGAATTGGACAAGGAAGCGGAATATCGCCATTACATTTTTAAATGATTAATCATGTATTTGGGCAGGTCTTTCATCATCGAAATTTCAATTTCCTTAAAAATAATTAAAAATAAAGTAGGCAAAATTATCTTATTTCTCATCTTCATATCAGTTATAACTAGATCCTCAAACTTAGTAGATATTTCTAGAATTGAAAGGCATCAATATTTTTGAGTATTTTGATTAGAAAGGTTTTAGGCAGATTGTCAGATAGGCGTATTGCTGGGGAAATTTCAAATGCTTAAATCCTTTTTCAGGATCCTCATTTCTTTTCAGAAACCCCATTTCATTTCAGAAAAGAGATTAAAATTTCTTTTCAGGAGGAGCACTTTGACTTCATAGGTCATTTCCCCAATAGTCTTTATCTTGCGCCGTATGATAATCCCCAATTCAAATCTCTAGAACCTTTTCTTAAGGTCAAAAATTCCAAATCAAAAGGAATTAAAATCCCCTTTCTCAAATCTTAATTTGATGAATTCTTTGCATATGAGATTAGAAAACTACAAATTCTTTAAGCGACATGTCTTTATTCATCAAGAATTTATCTTTAGTGATATCCAATTGATCTTTTTACAATAAAACCAGTTTTTGTAATCAGTCCCACTACTTATCGCACAACCTAATACAATCAATACCATGTTATAATAAAATATTATTTTAATACCTCATCTTTAAAATAATACAAGACCTTATAACTTTGAATCATGATGCCGTAATAAAAAATTTCATTTCTAAATGGTTTTCAGAACAGAGGGAAGAGCTGGTTAAAATCAGCATTTTAATACTTTATGAGGCTTTAGTTATAGCTAAGAATAGTTAAACAATCAATTTTCTTATATAGACTTTTCAAAAGTTCCGAATGGTCCAAACAAATCTCTTCAAGATCTTGCAAGGAATACGATCAGAAAATGTTTTCTCAGATTGCATATCATGCCTACTAAAGGCCGAGGTTGACCACGAAGAGGCTTCATTTGCCATTTGTTCCATGAAGTTATTCAGGAAATCTACAGATAATTTTCTCTCTAAAATCTTGCAACAGGTAAACATTTCTTTAAAGTTTAACCCTTATAGTCCCCCAGTAATAGTTCTATCACACGTCATTTTAGCAACTCATTATCATTCATTCAAGCCTCAGAAAATACTTTGTTTACCACCCATTTGATAGGAAATTTATTAATCTCCTGGAATACGCAAAGATCTTGGCTCTATCATTCTTAAAAATCATGCTAATTCAAAGAGAGTTGATTTTTTTCAAAAAATTAATTTTTGTTTAAAACGTTTTTTTTGAAAAGCTACTTCCCATAAGTAGAAAGTAAGATAACTTTTATCGAGTAATCATAGCCTGTTTTCGGATAACTTCTGAACCAAAAATAATTGTATTGAAACAACTTTAGATTCGTAATCAGCGTATTCACAAACCATAGGATAGACAAAAGATTGAATCCTAGTCATGAAAAAAGATTCTCTGGGACTTTAAGGGATAATATGCTTCAAAATTCTCTGAATGCGAATTCTCTCTTGTGTTTTAGCGACAATTTGATCATGTTACCTTGATGGAAATTAAGAAAATCATTGAAACATCTATGGATTTTCCCAAATCCCTAGAGTTCATCCACAAACAAGATACAGATCACATTCAAGATACTCCCCTTGATATGGAATTGATAGTGAGTCAATAATTTATCAAATAATTAATTGAGTGAACCTTCAATATTTAAGTGTTCCAAATAAATCCTCTCATTGTCAAAATTTAATTTAAAATTACTTACCGGTAAATGGGAATTTCAATATAAATAAGAGCCTGAGGAAATTGTGTTAAAGAAAACATTTTAATAAAATTTTGTCCTAAGAAATGGTATTAATTATTTTAAGTAATTCTTCGGTTAGCTATTGTATCAGAAGGGTTAAATTTGTAAAAGTTTAATCATTGAAATTTCAATTTCAGTAGTTGAAAATATTTTTAAATTCAAATGCTTATTAATAGTCATTTCAATCGATTGTTCATCAAATATTCGAGAAAAATCGCTATTATTTGTTCTTTCCGTCTTGAAAATTCTCAACACTTGTTACAAAATCTAGAACTTTGAAATGAATAAGAAGAAATATTCTTACTGAAATCGAACGAGGGTCAGGGGAATTTCTGATTTCATTATCAGATTTCTTAATCTATGTTGAACATACATTACTTTTGACGAGGTTTTTGATCTATTATCAAACGAGTTTCTTTGTCGGTTTAAAACTCAGAAATTATACGAAAAAATAGGTTATCTTTGATTTTTGGTTGATAACGGTTTCGAAAATACTCCCTAGACTGGCTATTTATTCAATCAAGTTGATAAAATTACTTATCTCAATTACAGATACCAAATGTCCTCAGACACATCAAAGTTTGCCTTGATAATCCCTCTCTCTGTCATCCAAGATCACTGGCCATGCTATTCCTCATCGATTCCACTCCAATGCAAATGAACAAAGAACTAGAGGCCCTGTTGAAACATTCCAACATTATCCTCTATCCCGGCCTTCTCTACCAATTGATATTACTCTCCTCGAGGAAAACCCATGAAGCCTCCTCTATTGACGAGAGGGAATCAACTTTTCTCACCAAGGAACCATCAGATGACCAAATCAATATCCATTCAATTTTATTCTCAGTTCATATTTTATTTTCTCTTTGGTGAGTTTCCTTTCTCCTCCAACTTCTAACATGGTTTCACCCTACAATATTTGAAATTATTTGGTTAATACTCGGGGGGTCACTCAGGGAATGAAAATAACTTTGCAATTAGCACTCTATTATTCTAAATCTAAATTTGACATAAAGATAAGAATTGATTGCTTTTTTACAGAAAGGGATTGGTGACTGATCGGTCAGTGTATATGTTACCGTGAATTTTGAAAATTGGGGAGTTTCGAAACTCACTTTGCATTCTTCATGATACCTGTCCGACATTGAGATGAAATTTCGTTTCTTAATTGGGCACAATCCGTATCAGAAAGTGGAAAATTAAACTCATTATCTTCAGAATGAGAACCGCTAACCTGTTCTAAATTAGAGTATGGCTCTGGAATTGTTTCATTTGGATTTGAATGTAAATCTGAAAATTAAAAAAATTAAACATACCTATTATTCGAAAATTTATGTTATCATCTTCTCTTTCACGTATCTCTTCACTGGATAACATCTGAGAGATCAATCTGCAATCTAAATTAATAAAATAAATTATCTTTATTCTGATATTACTCTTTTGCAAATATAGAGGAACGTTTATATCTTGACAAAAAACTGCCTTGTACGGTGTCATTCCAATTGTCGAATGATTAACAGAATTCCTGATATTTTCAACAAACGGAAGCCCAAGCTGAAGAGTTTTGATCCTCCGTAACATTTCTAAGAATTTTTTCAACCTCATAATTTGCCCTTTATACTGATCCCTGACTCTGGCTTTTTCTAGGTTTTGAATAAGCAAACTGCATATCTGGCCAAAGTTTGAGCAACGTTTCTCTTATAAGTTGGTTTTTAAATTCTCTACCGTTGTCTGATTGCAAAATTTGAGGAGCTCCAAATCGGCAAAATATCTCAACCAAATTGCGTAAAACTTCATTGGCAGTTTTTGATTTGAGAGCTCGAAGTGAGACTCTTTTAGTAAAGTGATCTTGAAGTCTCTATCTGGCTTTGATTGGTAATCTATCAAATCCATTTGGCAACGCTGATTAAAACCTGTTGATATTATTGGGTTTGATACTATCCCTTTTTTCGCAATTTTGGATTCTTTATTACATGAGAGACAAAGTCTGAGATAAATTTTTATGCATGTTTGATCAACAATGTAGATCCCAAATACATCTTGTTCAAGTGCTTTATATTGCATGATATGTATTGCATATTAAGCAACATATTAGTAAAGATTTTTTGAAAAGTCAGGTGTGAAATTCATTGAAGCGTGGAATAGTTTGACGAAAAACATTTTAACTGAAGTACATGTCATGAATAGGCTGATAATAATGATTCAAAAACAAAGTGAATATGAAAAAGTAGGTAGGACGATACTTGACTCATATAATCACACCCCCCGGGGAGTTTCGAAACTCCCCGAGTTTCAAAATTCACGGTAACTTATACACTGATTATAGTTTCTACATTGATCGTAACATATATAAATATAACAAGTCGGTGTTTGGTCCAAAGAGAACCGACAAAAATAAAGCTTTATTCACCAAAAAACGTTTGTTCTTAAAACTTTATTTTATTTTTTTCTTCAGCAAATAGGTTGTCAAAAAAGCGTTTGATTACATTTTCATAAAATTATCTAACAAAAAAAAATCTATCTTTATATATGGTACATAATTTTGTAGCTTTATAAATTTCCTTTCTAATGAGGTCTGGTCAAAGTATTTCAAGTATCTTTCAGTTCAAGATAACGCTCAAGAAAGTGTTGCGTTCCACTTGAGGAACAATGGGACATGAAGGGTTTAAAAATAATTTTTTTTTGTTAGAAAATTTATATTATATGATGGTTAAAATATATACAGAATGAAATAGTAAATAGGAAAATAACATTATTGAGTTTCATTAGATAGTAGATAGAATAAGTAAATCTGTCTCTGATAATTATAACTTAATTTAATTTTAAACTTACTTATTCAATTCATTAACCAATGCATTGCATTATGTGATATACCCTCTGAATGGCTTATTGTTAAAATAATCCCCATTCCCAAGGTTAAAAAATATTCTTGCTATTTCGATCTCAGGCCTATATCATCTTTGAATATTTTCCTTTCAATTTTGGATAAGTTTCTGACTGACGAAATATCAAAATCACTGCCCCATCCTTTTCCGGATAAAACACAGCACGGTTTCTTATTCGGTAAAAGTACATCTAGTAACATGATTGAGTTCATGAACTATACTCTTCACTTTAAGAAAAATCCTAATCAATTCCTCATTATCCATTTTATAGACATATCTAAGGCATTTGATAAGCTAAAATTCTCTTTTATTAAAAAAAAGCTTATTCAACTTAACATTTGCCCACATATAATTAATCTAACAATGTTTTTTCTCTCTAATCGGAAACAATTTGTTTCCTTTAACTCCACCACTAGTAAACTTGAATCAATCAACTCGGGTGTTCCCCAGGGTTCAATAATCGGTCCACTTCTCTTTAACATTTGCTTCGCTGATATTCAGCTCCTGGAGAACATTGAGGGTGTTCTCCTTAAATTTGCTGACGATTTCAAATTCGTCTTCAAGGTGAAAAATTCCCTTGATATATTGAAAATAAATCACAACTTCTGTCTTCTTAAAGGTTCCCTTGAGGCCATGGGGCTCTATATTAATAGAGATAAATGTAAATTGTTACTCCCAGCTGGTCTCCCTGCAACCCTCTCGGAATCTCTTCTACTTCCTGGAGAAATTGTCTCCTTAACTTTGGACCTGGGTTTCAGTATCTCTGATGGACTTAAAATTGACCCTCTCTCTAATCTCCCTAAAATAAAATCCACTATTTTCTCAATTCTAAAATTCTCTAGGTCCGTTAATTTAAGGCTTAAGGCTTTCAAAGCTTTAGTCTTAAATAACCTCGATTATATCTCTCCCCTTGTTCCCTCACTAACTTTTGAAAAATCTCTCGAAATTGAGCATATTCAATCTAGATTCCTCTATTTCTTATATCCTGATTTAGAATCTTATAATTCTCGCATATTAGTCTCTGGGCTCAACCCTCTCTGGGTTAGAAGATATGCTATTATTGTTAAATCATTTGCTAAATCTGTTAACTTATTTGAAAACTCATATAACCTCAGAAACCCCTCTTTTTCAAATCACTATTTACTATCATCATATAATATGATTGATAAAAAATATAAAATATCAGACTGTCACGACCTAACTAATATTAAAACTATAATGTCACACATTAGGTCCAAACTTGATTATTCTAAGAGTCTCCTCTATGCTAATCTTCATTAATCCCAGAATGTTTAATGAAATTTCTTGAAAGGTTTATATATTTCTACAATACTCATTACACATATTTCATGAACATAGATTAATCAAATTATTATTTTTTTTTTTTTATTTTTTTTATCGAACCGCCATATTATATCCAGAGATGCTGTGTATATATATTTGTATTTATATTTATTTATTTTATCTTTTATAAATCAATAAAATCATACTTTCTAACAAAAAAAAAATAATTGATGGAGGAAATTTAAGATTTTCAGTGAATAAACCAGCAATAGCCTTTCAAGAATTAATTTTCTTCAGAATCTTCTTCTTCAAAGAATAAAATTATGCAAAATGGGCTTAAACACATTTGAAAGAATTGAGATTTCCATCTTTATATCAACCAAATCTTCTTTAATTTTTTCTCAATTATTCCAGTATGATTTGATACTTAACCCTATTCCCATTTTTTTAAAGTGAAGATCTAGTCAAAACTCTTTTGGAACAGTTGAATGAGGAAATCGGTCATTTTCAGACTCAACCGCATGCATTTCTGAAAAGTTACACGAATCAAATTAAAGTTTTGAATTTGATATCATCGATTAATTTGCTCTATTCAATTCGAAAGGATCTCCCCTGTCCAGAGAACTTCAATGATGATTTTCAGGAAAAGCTGGTCGTCTTTCTTAATAAAATAACAAAGGTAAGTAAAGCATCTCATGCTTTCCTGAGTATTAATAATTTTAAAATTATGTAAAATTATTCGAGAAATCTTGAATACTTTCCGTCCTGAGTATCGAGTTAGAACTCATGTTAAGAATATTACAAATATTAAGACACTTACTTGATATATTGTGTACAGTAAAAGTCGTCAAAATAGCAAACAACTGTCTACAACGAAATAAAAGCTCTATTTATAACTATTTTTTCTCTTCTGCTTGTTTTAACAGTCTAAAAACTTTTTGGGATAAATAAAAATACAACCATTTCGTTCAAAATTTATCTTACTTTCAGATGGTATAAAAAAAAATTTCTACACGTCATAAAAATTATGAGATTAATTTTTTCTTTTAATTTCAGATACTCGTTGTTTTCTTTCGAGTACGAGAGTCAAAGAACCTTCTCATAGCTTTTGTCACAGAGGTCTTAAAGTTTATCAATCTCACTCTAAAGAGTCCAGAATCCCTTGAAAAATGGATTAATCTTGCAGTTAAAGAATCTTCAGGAAATTCTGAATCTGTGAGAAACCTGCTAATTTTGGAAATGATCATCGACTCGGAATGTAAGTTTTACCCCGAAATGAAGGTTAATGACAATTTGAGGGTCTAAAATCTGACATAAAAAGCTTGTCCATCGTAGAAATTGTCGATAGAAGAATCATTTTCATGTGATAAAACTTTCAATTTAGCCTATAATTATCATCTAAAGGATGAAAATTGTGAAACAGAATAAACAATTTAGTTTTCCTACTTTTTAGGAGATTTAGAAATAAGATTTATATTAGGGCCATATGTACATTTCATAAAGCATCATCAGTGGCAATACTCTAAAAATGATATAAGTTAAAAATTCATTAAAGATTTACAAATTATGAAAGAAATAGTAAAAGTCAGAGAATATAAGAATATAATTTAAGCTGAAAAAACACCAAAACTCTCCAATAATTAGCAACAGTGGAGAGAAAAGTGAAAAAGCTCACATAGGCCAAGGTGGTTGAAGATGATAAGAATAGTTTTTTTGGACACATAAGTTTGGTTATATAGATTTACGAAGAATTTTTCCTTCACCCAAACATCAGTACTGTCATCCCTTGCATTTTTGTATAGAATTGAAAAGTTTGAGATTGAAGCTTCGTGCCTTTCCTGTCTCAGATGCCTGGTCACCGCTGTATCTTTCTTAAGATGATCGCTCCCTTTAGTTGATAACTTCCTAATTGTACGACCTATATAAGAAGCTCCACAGTCACATTGGAATTTATAAATCAATAGAGTTTTCTCTTGAGGTTCCTACTTTTTAATTTATGGTTAGGGTTCAATATTTATGCAATGAACATTGCATTAAAAAATTCATGAAATCGATTCTTCTACTGTGTTGTTCGACTTTTTTCTTACCCATTTGATTTTTATTTTTCTAAATTATTTAAAATATCCTTTTTTAAACAAAACATGATAGTAAAATTTCACTAATCTTTTTTAAAAGTCGAGGAATCATCCTGGAAGCCGATCAGACTAGATGACTTTGACAACAAATTAATCAGTCCTTGTCAAGTCTTGGATGATCTCCTCTTCCCAAACAACTGCCTAGCTATAAATTCTACAGACGAGTCCTTCTCCATAGACTCTCTGATTCATTTACACAAGTCGCAGGGCCAATCTTCAACTAATCAGACAGATAAAACCAGGGAAGATTTCATTCTCTTCAAGTATAACCTTCAAGCTGCTACATTCTTGAATCGGTCTAGACTATTCCGTCATGGATATTCCCTGGGTTTGGGCTTGGGTAAAAATTTTATTCGAAATAACCTTAAAGAGCTGATATTGAGTAAGCTGAAAAAATGAGTACCTAGACGCTTAAAATAAAATTTCCATCATAGGAACCTGTCGTCTTCCCTTTTTCTTCAACATTCTCCGACATCCAAGAATGAATCCAAACGATGACTTTACAATTGACTCATTCAATCCTAAATACTACTCTGAGCTGGATCGGGATTCTCTAGCTGAACTGGCATCCCGGTTTAATGCCCTGGGTTGGGATAGCAAGTCAATGTTTGAAAGAAGCTGGATGACCTATTTATTTATCTTGAATAACAGTGTTGCTTCATTAGAAGACAAGAATGCAAGCCAAGATAGTGTGGACGAAGAAGTACATGGCTACATTGTTCAAGCAATGAGCACTGAAGTAAATCTAAATCACTTATTCATGCTTATTAATCGATTTTTAGAGTAACCTATCTATCCTTAACCCTCTCGTACCCATTTGATTGTGAGACTAGATAGAATAAATTTAAATATATTTTTAGAATCAGCATGTTCAGGGTAGAATTAATCGTGCAGTGAAAATGTGAAAAGTGTTGATTTTTTTTCAGCAATTTCAATACATTTTTCCTATCTACTTACTAGCGACGAAACATGAAGTTTTTTAAATGTTTGCATCAAGAAATTATTTTATCCGCGAAGGTTGACAATTAGATCATTATAATTGTGTATAATTTAGATTTACAAAAATATTTTTCCCAAAGAAACTTCCTGCGGACATATATGTCCTTTGGGTACGAGAGGGTTAAATGGTTTCTCACTTTAATTTATTCTCGGGTCAGGGTGTTAGCCCGACAAAAGCTGTATTACATTTTCGTGTGAACGAACATATTTCACACGCAGGTTTTCATCAAGCTATTCCACATAAAAATTGACTGTTTTTACAAAAATCTCAATTTTATTACTGTGTTCTCAACATTTTTTCAAAACTAATTGTTCGAATTCTTCTAATTCTGATCATTATTCGATTGTGCAATAAGTAATGGGACTAAATACAAGAAGTGACTTTATTGAAAAAAAGGTCGAGAAAGATCAATTGGAAATCAGGGAAAAAAGCTTACCAACAAATTAAGAAATTTCTCCCAAAAAATTTAATCCTTTCTACCTCACCTTTTTCTTTTTATTGGGCTAGCTCTAAGAGACAATCACTCTTAATTAACCCTTGTCCTTGCGATGGAAAAAATCCCGTTACACCCCAAATTAAAAACTAAATGAATTTCAACAAAATCATTTTTAGTTTCATAAGCAATCTTTACACATCGAATAAGTATGCTCTTTGCATATAAATTTATCACATTGTTTAAACATTTTTGGTTTTTCTGTCTTGATTTCGTCCACAATCCTCGCATCTTGATTGTTTTGAACAGATTTTTGGCGTTTTTTAGGAGGACTAAAATCTTCAAGAATAATTTTAATAAATAAACATTACATATTGTCAACAAGAACCTAAAATAAGAATAATAATAAGCCTCTGGTATCCAAGATAAAATTAATGAAAAATATTCGAATAAATATCTGTATTGGGGGGGGGGGGTTAATGAGAATTTAAATTATAATATTCCAAAAATAGAGAAATCTTCGTCCAATCCGATTTATTGTCTTCTCCTGTGTGAGAATGTAGTGATACTCTACAAAATCTGAAATTAACATAAAATATGCATTCTAGCTAAGCTATTTTTGCTGCTGATGAATCTTATCAACACTAATTGGGTAATTTATTTATAAACTTTTCTTATTCAACCATATTCTAAAAGTTATTCTTAACCAAAATTAGAAACAATATTTCACTGTTAGTACTAGAATCATTTCAGCAAAGTGGGGAAACAATTTTATGAGACTGTTTAAAGCTACAATAGCATAACTATTTTTTCTCGCCAAAGTCCGTCGAAATCTAAAATTTTCATCAAGGTCTAGTGACCATTGGACATGAATTCGAGGTAAAGCTAGTTGACATGAAGATGAGAATTTACTATTTTTACAAAAAACTCGGTATTTTTCTCCGGATTCACATAAAAAATAATTTTTTGAATACTAAAACGGAATGAGCTAATAAGATGTGGAAAAAATTCAGAAAAATATTCAATCTGACCAAAATTAGGCTGTGTTTTGAATTTCGAAAATGCACCAAATTTCCACTTTTGAACCCAAAATTTTTGTCGATTTCGATTATTCAAAGCAGTTAAGTGATGATATTTGGGATCAACATTCCACAAAGAATTCGAATTTGGCCGTAGGCATAGCGAAGATCTTACTGTTTCCGAGAAAAAGTTTAACTTTCAGATTTTGGATAATTTGCCTTTGCGATAATCGAAAAATTCAAATGGTTCGATTCCCCACAGTAATGACGAACTTCAGTGAACTTCTACAGGTGAATTGGAATTCTTTGTCTAATGCTGATCTCAAATATCATCCCTTATCTGCTTCGAAACATCGAAATCGATAAAAAATTTGAGTTTAAAAGTTAGTTTTTTGTAAAAATAGTAAATTCTCACCTTCATGTCAATTTGGTTTAGATACTTGGCTAAAAAGCTTTAAAATCTTTTTTCAGCTCACCAATAATCATTTTATTTAATTTGTATTTTCATCAGGAGATTATAGAATTAAATCACAATCTGTCTACTGCTCTCAATGGACTAGGCCGTCTTTTATTGGATGCTTCAATGAAGCCGAATTGCGGCAATCCATTAGACTCAGTCCTCCATCACAAACCCTACAACTCCCAGGATATTTTCAAGTTTACAAAGTAAGTTTTTGTTGTAAATTTTCAAGAATCATCGTTTCTTCCTAAATATCCTCCAATTTTACTTTCATTATATCTATTGTAGTAGACCTGATTTGGCTACATTGTGAGTTTTATCTTGTTTGGGTCTGTTGGATTTGTAGAACTCCCTATTCTCTTTATCTAACCCTGCAATCTTGTTCTTGATCCTCTCATAATTTATTGTATCTCTCTGTATGTATGAATAATTTTTCCAAATCAGTAACATCTAAAGAATTTCTCTCTCCTTTGATTTCCATAGAGCAATTCAATTTTACAGGTGGATTCTGAGTTCATTTCCTTTTTCATTCTGTTCCCAAGTTTCTCTTTTAATCTGATTTTAATCTCCCTTAGATTTGGACATCGTTTGACAATTATCAAAGAAATCTTGGATACAGCTTGGGCTGGCGAAATATTTCAAGTTGCTCAAGTACCCTTCTGGCCCAATCAAGACTCATGTTCACCGTCCATAAAGTCTGAATCATCTAAGCTCATCTCTAGGTTTGCTGACCTCCTAAATGTTGACATACACCGAGTTAACTGCCCCTTTCTGGATAATTACAATCGAATCTGTCTAGATTACCTAATGGAGAAGATTCACCAGAATGAAAAAACTAAAAGTACAAGTTAGTTTTCTTGAATTTTTAAAATTCTTATTCATCTCTTTAGGTAGTCAGGAACAAAAATATTATTTGAATCTCAAAATATATTGAACCCATATTTTTATTACCTCTAAACTTGGGTCGATTTCGAAAATTTAAATCAACTAAATAGAGACGTTTGGGATCAAAATTAAACAAATGATTCGAACTCGATCATAGAAGTTTCAAAAAACCCGCCATTTACAAGAAAAAGTTAAATTTTTTCTAATTTTGGGTCATTCTCTTTTTTGATAATTTTCGTAATTCTGTAAAAGAAACCTTATGAGATTTTTGTGAATTCTTATAGTGTTGCCACAGGTTATTAATATATCCATATGAAATATAACTTGATGGTCCTAGATTTTATAGAAATCGGATAAACAACTATCAATCAAATAAAATTCAGCTCATTAGGACTCCCCAGTACATCATCTTCAGGATTCTAATCCGGGTATTTCATATGGATAAAGTAATAATCTGTGACTATAGCTAGTAGGTTAAATGTCTAAAAAATAGTAAATTCTCATCTTCATGTTAAATCTTTTTTATGCGTATCTATATATTTAATAACAGCCACCAGACCTATTAACGAGGATCAAAATCAATTTGATGCTGACTCCTCCCTAATCTTCTCCTGCCTTCAATCAATTCGTATAATTTTCTTCAACTGGTTCAATAGTGAAGAGGAGAACTCTGTTAGCGATGATAAACGAAATAAGGCCACTCTCTACACCCACATATCCCTAAATGTTGTTACCGATGCCGTTAAAGTGGCCACTCTCCTATTGGATATGTTTACAACACGAGAGCAGTTTATCTGGATACAAGACTGCTTTCTAAAGAGTACAGTTTACAGTTTAAATTTATTTCTTTGGGGTATTTGAAAAATTGGTGTCTCGGACATTCTCATTTGCAGATATAGTTACAGTGGTAGACCATATTAAAATTTTGGTTACTTTTTTACAAAATTTAAATTGCATTTATGGTCCCTTTTTCCTGTGTTGAAATATAATAATTGCAGTCATGGTTAATCCTCCCTGTGCTGAGGGATATTTATTTTGCATTCATGGTTACAATCTTGTAAAATCTTAATTTTGAACCAGACTATGTTGTCTTCTGGCTTGTATTGGTCTATCTGTAGAGAAAAATTGTAAAATCTGTTTTTGATGGCTTTTGAAGTTTTTCCATGAGTATCCAGGACTATTTCTAGGTACTGATTTGTATTGACTAGAATTTGAGTCAAGTTAATTTTCTGTAAGGAGAATTGCTTAAAAGTAGAGGCCTTAGTTATTGATATACAGATATATGATATATATGTAGAAAGACAAATTTTAAAAATTTATTGAATTGACTTAATTTTATATAAAGTACTCAAGTATATCGACAGCCAGTTGGACATTGATTCTCCATTATTTCATTGGCTCTTAATTGGCCTATCAAAGTGCTTTTCAATTGTTGAAGCTACATCATCTATGGATACTGAACCCTTTTTCAGTCCTCAATCCACTGAGCCCATCATAAATATGACAATAAGTGCACTGAAAAAGACAAGAAGCGTCTCCATCAAATTGGCCGGCCTTCATTCAGCAAAGAATATCTTTGATACTATCGTCTATCTTCAACGGACACAGAATCTCAAGTTTATTAGACAAACTCTAAAGGTTAACCCCTCTGGATCTTCTCTAATCAATGATTTACTCGAGCATGTAAGTAAAGCTAATTGATATGAGGTTGCAAATCTATGATTTTTACAAAATCACGATTTTTTCATCAAGAATTCGAATATGTTGAAGCAATATTCTACCAAGAGAAAAAATGTATTTTAAAGAAAAATTTTTCAAATTTCGGTGCATGAAATGAAAGTTTTTATTGATTCGAAAGTAGAGGTCAATAGAGGTTTTTCAGGATCAGAATTAGACGATAAAATCAGTTATGCTAAATCTGATCTAGTGACTCATCTCATTATCGTTTGGGGGTTGGATTTCAATTCCTTGATCATTTACACCACTTAAAAATCAATGAAATTTTGATCATTTAAAATTCTTCAATAAAGAGTGACGATATTCGGCTTGTTTGTTTAATTCTAATCCTGATTATCTTCTTCCAACGAGCATGTCACCCTCAAATCAATAAAAATTTTCACTTTAAAGTAAAAAATTGGGAATTTGGCATCGATTCAAAACAACTTAAATTTTCGTAAAAAATCATAAATCCCCAACTTTATTCAATTTCTCATAACTGATTTTAATTTTTCAGCGATTACGCAGAAAATTGAGAAAATGGTGTGGGAGGGTTTGAACCTAGGATCAAGAGTAAGAGGGTCCGAATGAGAGGTGGGAGAGATACCACTACGCCAAACCGTAATAATAAGCTTATATAGTCATCAGAGTATTACACCGGCTTGATATTCATTTTAAATTTATGAGAATATGTAAATTCCTCTTTTTGGTTCAAATAATTTTAAGGTATGAATCATAGGTGGGAGTGGGGGTAAGGGTTGCAAAAGGTTATCTTCTCTTCATAAATTCATCCATCGATAATTGCCCACTGAATCTTTTTCGTTTTTTTAACTTTTCTAGACTTTGAAGTTCCTATCGTCAGAATTTGAAGATTTCATCATGGACCTCACCAACCATACATCTCTGAAAAAATCTCCAATTAAAGTTTCACAATTTCGTCATTATACGCCAACTTCTAAGCCGATCAATTTAAATCCAAAAGTCGATTCAACATCAAACAAGAAGACTGCTAACTTTATGACAAGAATCTCTGAGATTAAAGATTCTGCTGTATTGATTCTTCATAGCATACTCAATAATGAAAGAAACATAACAAGTGAGTCATTCCTTTTAATTGTATATTTTTTATTTAAGCGGATGTAATTTATTTCTCTCTAACCCCAAGAACAAATCATTACTATATTTTTATCCATAAAGAAAGGCGATGCTAGGTTTATTAAAAGAATAGCTTTTACATGTTTTATATATAAATCTGGCACGAAATTTTAAAGCGCTATTCTTTTAACAAGCCTGGCATCGCCTTTCTTTATGAATTCTTCTATTGCTCAGATAAAATCAATGGTTAATCAACACCTTTCAAAAAATAATAATTTTCCCTATCATACAATCCTGAATAATGCTAGAGTATGTCGATAGGAAGGAACTTTTATCGTTAATTTTGTAATAATTTCTTGTTAATCTGATTTTTCTTCAGTCAAAATTGATTCCTACCAGCTGACATTACTGGATGTTGGCTTCTTACTGAGTGAGAGTTGTCTCACTTTTGGCGAGTTTATCAACATCCACGTTACTCCAAATGAAACTGACGGATTTGAAAGAAAGTTTCTCGTCTCAAAAATGACTGCTGAACTCTTTAACTTGAACAAGGTATTTCTTATAAGAAATCGAGAAACAAATGTGAGTATTCTGTAATCATATTTTCGAATGCCATTTATGCATTCGATAACAATGCTCGAAAAAACCTTTTCTTTAGAGTTGGGAAAAAATTAGCGTTCAAATTTTGATTCCGAATATGCAATTTGTTTAATCAATTTCGGCCCAAAAACATGACTTATGGCTTACTAAAGTGTTATTGACAATTTTAGAAACCACGTAGTACTTAAATGGGAATAACTAGTTATTTTCAAAACTTACAACAATTAGATCTTAAAGCTTAGTAAATTTTGCATCAACTGTGAAAATTGTATCATCATAAGTCTTTTTATACAAAAGTTTCATTCGTGCAAAGTTTTAAAAGTAAAAATCACTCATGAAAACACGATTTTTTTTCTTTGATTTTACATTACTCACTTATCAAGATAAACACATCTTTTGTTAAAAATCAGCAAAAAGTTTTCACCTCAAAGTTCAAAAAATGGGAATTTGGCGCTACTTCAAGATTTCGAATTTGCCATAATTACCCTTTCTCTATATCGTGAAAGTGAGCCTCATGATCTAGATTCCAAAAAATCTTGATCAAATTCCATTTTATGATGGAAAACATGAGAATTTTGTAAGGACCATAAATTTCCATCTTCATATTAACTAGGTTCGTCTTATTTGATAATGAATTAGCCCATTTCGCTGAATGTTACAGTTTACTAATGGATCCCATATTGACTAGTACGTCAAAAACTCTCAGAGCATTTAGAAATAATCGAAGTATCTTCTTGGTTATAAAAATGAGTGGTCTGATGTCGTATGAGTCCTTTATTTACACGAGCCATGACTAACCAAAGAGCGTCTCTCCCCAGACAAAAGGTATTATTAAAACCTGTAATTACATAAATCATGAGTGAAAATTGAATGAATATGGCATGAGCCAATCAGAGAATAGCTTGAATTAACATCTGTATGTCTGGGGATCTTTGGTCAGTCATTGATCGTGTAAATAAAGGACTCATACGACACCAGACCTCTCATTTTGAAGGTATTTTTATAACCGAAAAGATGCGCTGGTTCATTTAGATTTATCGGATATTCTCGAGAGGTCTTGTGGGTTTTATTATTCCTTGAATTGATACGTCTCAAAATTTGAACTGTCGTTATTTATATTTTCTTGATCTACTTATTAATTTCACCCTTTTGTTTTTTATCAACCGTTGAGCTAATTCGTTGTGTAAATTTAAAGTATACAAGCTTTACCTAAAATTTGACATTTAAAACTGAAAAGGGAAAAAATTTTAAAATGTCACACTTTAAAAATTCAACTTTTGAACCTGTTTTACGATAAGATAACGAAAAACCAATCTCAGATTCAGAAAGCTCATAAAATTTTTATCAGGATATTAGAAAAATCTTATCGGAAAGTCTATCTGGCCTAAAATAAATGACAAAATTTCACAAAAAAACCCAAAAAATCAAGCAGTTTTTTTATTAGGCGTCACTTATAAAAAAAGAATTCCACCCCTACACATGAAATATCGATCGACGTAGAATTTAAATTTTAATCTAATCGTGAAAAAATTAATAGGATAACGTTTATGGTTTTTGCGGAAATTAATTTTTAAAATTTGGATTTTTCGGAATTTTCGTTTTTTCCAATTATCTCAGAAATTATAGGGAATTCTTCAGATCTGAGAACAGATTCGGAATCAGCACAAATAAATAGTTTAATTATCCCGTTTACCTTTTTTGAATTTTTCATGACCCCCTGTGTAATCTTTGTAAGTATAGATGCTGCACTTTTTCACTAGTATGAATTCTTTTTTATTCCAGTCAAACAATATAAAATCTAAAATTGAAGGAACTTCAGTTGACTATCTCAGTAATGGTAACAGTGTCTCGCCAACAGTTTTTGCCGCTTGGACGTTCGGTATCCATAAAATGATAATGAATAAAGCCTTGCCAATTGACGGGGTTGAAGTAAGTTAAGAGTTCTTGTAGTTAATTGAATTATTATTTTCTCTTTCTCTAGACAATCCTAAGCTTGATCACTAACCAGGAACGCTATATCAAATCATCAGTGTACTCCTTGCCTCTCTTGAGTTTACATTCAACCTGTATCTATTATATCCTGCCCCAGTTCATTACTAGTTTTGACATTAGCACAAGGAACAATTCAGAACAAAGTATGTCTCTTTTCCTTTTAACACATCTCCACTTCTCCGAAAATATACGTAAAAAAGGTACTCTTATGACGATGAGCTTAAATGATTAAAGAACTACAAAACTCTTTTGCTAACTCATATATTTTACAATCAACTTTTTTCAAACTATTAAAAAAAATTTGAGATTCTGGTACCAAAATATATTTGGAACCGTAGGGAATTTGTAGGTGGAATGATGCTCGATTCTGATTGGCCTACAAATACTCAATTTCTATTGGTCTATTATTTATGAGTTTTGGGATAGAAATGGTATATATCTAACGTGTACTTGAACATTCACACAACTCTCGTCACTTTTCAGAGCTTTTACCTGTATTGAAATTTATATAGTTTTCCATTCCATTTCGATGTATCCGGAGTTTTTCTAACGCATGGACTATGGGTTAATATTAGTTATTTTGAGCAAATGTTGTTGATACTCTACTGTATCGAATTTAATTTAGCAAGTTCTCTCATCAAAAATTTACTTCTACTTAGATTCCCGCCAGGAATTTCTATCCATATCCGGCTTCTCACAGTCACTACTCATTTCCTTATGGGAACGCCTTTCGAGTACAATACGTAAAGGCTCAATGAACTCGAATCATTCATCAATGGACATTTGTGAGCGGATAGAAAGTGAATACCTCAGTCTCATTATTCCCAGGATCATTATTGATGCAATGGATGGAAAGATTAACCATTTCTTTCATTCATCTACGAATAAAATTGAACGTGATCTCATCTGTTTCCTCATCGACTCGGTTCTCAACAAAGGCTTTGCTGAACTTCTCAGGGCTGATTCACCTTATCCTGAACTTGTTGCCAGAATACTAGCAAAGGTTTGTGTTGTCTTTTATTTGAAATTGAATTCAAATAAATAAGAAAGGATACTGAGAAATTTTTGAGGAATAAGCGCTTTATTTCAGGCATAATCTTCAGCCTCTTACATGCCAAATATATAGTAAAAAGCAAAGAAAAATATAAATAAATCTGACTATAACGTTTTTCGCTTGCCACCTGACTATGTTGTCTTCTGGCTTGTATTGATCTATCTGTAGAAAAACTACTGAAGAACAACTTGGTTCAAAATTATAAACAAATCTGATTGGCTCTCTCTTAATAATCAGGGTTGGAGGGCATTTGCATTGTTTGTGGAGTTATCACACTGTCATAATTGTTAGGTTTTTGAGGTGATTGACAATACCCACCCTAGGCATGTAAGAGGCTGAAGATTATGCCTGAAATAAAGCGCTTATTCCTCAAAAATTTCCCAGCATCCTTTCCTATTTATTTAAATGCTCTCTCACCTGTTGCACAACTGACTGATGATATTAAAAGTCATTCTCATACCCTAAAATTGAATTCATTTTATTAGATTCTAGCTAAAAGTACTGATTCTAAATACATAGAAAATTAAATAGATTAAGCACCAAATTTATATCTGTGTAGAATCAAAGGTCTATTTTCCACAAAGTCGTTGACTGTTGAGGTGCTTGCAACTCAGACTTGTTAACCGAACCTTGCAGTATTTTATCCTAAAAATAACTCAATCTATCTGGACTAGGACTCGCGTTGAAGGTTTTAGGAATTTTTTTTATAACGAGTCAGGAATTTTTCCTCCATACAAACGTCTTACATCGCCCAGGATTTTACATAAAATTGAAGCCTCATGCCCTTCCAGTCTAAGATGTATCTTACTTTGGCATTTGTAAACCAATAACAGAGTCTTCTCTTCAGGTTTGAGTTGATTTTTGGTAATCAAACATCTCGTCATACAATATATTTTTTATTTTCTAGTTATTTGTAAAATTTCTGCCGTCATCACACAATCTCAACTCAATTTCGAGGGAAACTCAAAAAGTCATCTGTCTCTGGATTAATCTATCCCTGCCATCAGTTAAGGAATTCTCAAATCAATGCTTTTCCGACTGGCTCATAGCCGTTATTTTCAATGTCGCATTAATAAAGGAGAAAAATATCAAATACATGTAAGCTATTATTGTTATTATTGTCTATAGTGAAATTACATTTCCAAAACTCACTCCCCCATAGGCTTCCTCTGTGTGTTGACCATGAATGTTTTGGCTTTGGTAAGAGACAACCCTCAAACCAATGTAAACCGATGGGATCATTGAACCAAAGAAATCTTACAGACTGCTATTACAGAAAATTGATCGATTTGAAATTAAACTTTTTTAAAGATTTTAACGATGCATCTTCATTGGAGTTCTTCAAGGAATCATGTCAGGAAAAGTTTAAATAGAAACCTCTGCTTTTACAATACAAGCCCAATAAAAACATATCATCAAGATGAAAATAAAAAATTATTTGTCCTTTTTGAAAAAAAATATAAGATGAAAATAAAGTCAATTTTTATTATTCAGTTGTTCATAGAGGCAACTACTCTAAAGTAGTTTTTCTTAATTATTGAGTTATCGCGCAAAAATAGAAAATATTCATCAATTTACCTGTAAGTAGCGAGGCAATATTATGTTAAAATTTGATTCCAAACCCCCAATCACGAATTTTTGGTCAAATACCTCTAGAAAGTAACACTAGCTATGAATTCAAATTTATTCATTAGTCAAAAAATTCAAGAGTATACTTGATAGTAGAAATCATTTATTTTTGGAATTTCGAAATGGAAAAATTACAGAAAATATTGTTGAAAATCTCGTTAATAGTTTTCATATCTCGTCATATACTCTATTCTTAGAAAAAAGATCTTTTCTTGACACAAAATTGTAGTTGTATTCATTTTCTCTTCTTGATACACCTCAGAATTACTATGATGAAATGAGCCAGTCCAGCTACAATGAGTGATATTCCATAGTATACAAATGCGACACCTGTGGAATTAAGTCCTGAGATCAATTTCTCGATTGTAAGAGGTCCCAAGAAGCCAGAAATTGCCTTAATTATGTTTATCATGCCAAGGGAATATGTTAGACTCTCCAAGCCTAGGTATTGTACGATAATCAAGGTGTTGAGTGTTGCCGGAATACCTGGAAAAAATATCGTGTTGAGCACAATGTAGGGTGAAGAAAAAACACAGATTAGATGGCTTACCAATAAAAAATCCATGAATGGCTCCATAGAGAAAGACTGAAGTCAGGTTAATTGGCAAGTAGACAAATAGGAAATGATTGAGTCCACAAATAAAATAAGAAGTCATACTCAAAATTACGAGATCTACACATGGAACATTACCCATGAGACCGCCGAATAATCTGCCAAATGCATTCATTATTCCTAGAAAGAAAAGAAATATATAGAAAAACCTATTTTTGGCTATTTGCATTTCATTAGAATTTTTAGTGATTCGGGTTGAGAATTATCAAAGAATTCCTTCAAATTTACATAATAACATGACGCGTCAGATGGATACAATAGATCATCAGTCTCGTGTTATATCTAGCGTTTCACACGAGAAAAGTGAATAGCATTTTATTAAGGTCTAATCCTGAATGTAGAATGAACGAATTTTTAAATGAAGGTAATCAATATCTAAATTGAGAGTTGAATATTTTGAAAAATATTCAGTCTGTAAAGTTATTTTTGGTTGATTAAAAATTCAGATGGTTCGATTTCCCATGATATATAAAATCAGATTTTTATGCCTAGCATTATTGGATTAAATCATTCCGAATCATTGAAATCAAAAAGAATTATAGATTATACGAAATATGGCGATTTTCTCATTTATCTTAATGTCTAACCAGATAATTATTACGTTGAAGGATTCCATATTTCTCACCATTGGATTAAAAATATCAATAAATCAGCTTATCCATAGATAATGAGAATCTAGAAATTAGCCAGAGAAATGCCCACTGTTTCTGACAGATCTTGTAATTTCACTGATTTTCAATTAGTCAGAATGATGAGGAATTGAAGCGATCAAATACCAAAATTTAAGATCAAAGTTGGACAAAAATTTCAAACTTTTCGTAAAAATGATAAATTCCTATCTTCATATCAACAAAACTCCATACTCAAATTAATCGGTGAGAGGAATGATTAATTGTGCCGACTGGGTCAAAATCTAATTTCTTTTCGAGATGTAACAATCTTGCTCTTGGCTAGCTGTTTATTGTATACCTGAATTTTGAGAAAATTTAAGAAGTCCCTCAGGAGAAAGTCTCAAATATTTTGAAAGGGGGTTGTCGTCAACAAGAGAATATTACAGAGAGGTTCTTTTCATTTTCAATATATTTTCGAGGGTGTAATTGAAGAAATCGATAAAATTCAATTGAATAATCCCTTGAGAAAAGAATGTATTAACGAATCAATCATTTGGACTGATTTTTGTTGGAGAAAAATGTCTCCCATATAAATCTAGATTAAATCAACATCGTCTGGATTATTACTTTTAAACCATCCTAACTATGATCGATAAAATTTTTAATACATGAAAAATTTTTTGAGAAGGTTTTATACAGTAACTAAATTTAAAACTAAACTAATTTTACAATAAAAATCATTGTATTCTTCGTTTATCACAATGGAATAAGACCATTGAATGAAAAATTCAGTTCTTTAATCAGAAAAAATCAGGATAGATGTGGCTATGTGTCAAAATTTTATTCAAATGCCCAAACAAAAATTTAGCAGAACCACCTTTTTTATGACTTGTAGCTATCATGGTTAAACCGTTTCTTAATTTTTCTTCTCTATACCTATTAAACTCAAGGTTTTTGGGGTTTCAATCAATTGGAAGATGTGTAAATCAATTTTACTATTTAATCATTCATTCAAACCAGGAATAGAGATTGAGAAGACCAGGCCAAATACATGTATTTCTCTTGGCAAAATTCATTGTATAAAATAAAAATCACCGACCCTTTGTTTCAGAATACCTTTAGACCCTGAATATGGCAAACTTTGTTATCTCAAGGTGATCACATTTTCAAATTCTATGGTCTCTTGATAAGAGTTTATTTTTTTGGATTGCTAACCTGAAGTCATGCTGGGGTTAAGAATGAACGAAAGTGTCATATTTCTATTTTTTGCACTTTAAGGTGAAGGATTTTGCTGATTTTAAAGTGAGAAAGTGATCAAATTTTGATTTTCACAAATAGACAAGAAAACTGGTTATTAACTTTAGATGAGTTCTTCGTTTTTTTCAGGAATCTTGAGTCATCAAAATTCCATCGATAATCAAGTAGGGATTAGGGAAATTGATCAAAAAATCAAAATCAATTTTCACTCGATGATCCAAAATCAGATTCAGCATATTTGATTTCTTTGTCTAAACGTGATCCTGAAAATCAACTTTTGATCACTCTCTCACTTTGAAGTCAATGAAAATTTTCAACTCAAAGTTCAAAAATAGAAAATATGACACTAACTTAAGATTTGAAATAAGCATAATATATAGGCTAATTTATAAAAAAATTTCGGGCGATTTGCTAATTCGGACACTGTCACACAGAAAAGAAGATTTTCATAAATTAAATTCAAAAATTTTATTGGTCAGATACCCATAAATCCCGTTTTTCCAAAATTCTTTAAAATGATGAGGATATGGACTTGGCAATCTCCAGGCATCTTGTATCATTAAAATTTCATCGATTTTCAAGTAGTGAAAATGTTCAAAATTACAAAATTCGATTTTCACACGAAGATGGGTGGATTCTCAAAATCTGAATCAGCATATTTGATTTCTTTGACTAATCGGGATCCTAAAAATCAACTTTTGATCACACTCCCCTTTTTTAAATCAACAAAAATTATCAACTCAAAGTTCAAAAAAATGGGAATTCGGCGCCATCGCTAGATTTGAACTATGCCGTAACTTTCCTAAATTTTTTTCTTCAAATTTTTTTTCTTCTGATCCTGAAAGTGGAACCTACGAACAAGATTCCAAAAAATCTTGATCAAATTCGATTTCTTGATGAAAAAATTCAGAATTTTGTAAAAAGCATAAATTCCCATCTTCATATTAACTAGCTTTAGATTCTGTATTATCTTAGTAAGATTCTTTTAAAATTTGTTAACGCGTATTATTTATATCAAAACAAAATTTAAAATTGACCATAACGTTGTTCCCTTGCTAGTCAATCTATGCCGAAGAGTTCCCTGAAGAGCTACTGGAAACTTTATAGGTTTAACAAGACCTAAGGAAAAATTACTCACCAATACATTGAAAGACGTTGATAATTCTATCTCGAGTGATGTAGCCAGCTGAATAGGGTTCCAAATAGTAAAAAGGTACGATATAGCCCGATATAAATCCAACACTGATAATACTAATGACGTGAAATTCTGGCGTTGTGAAGATATCCCTGTAACGGCTCATAAGGCTGTCCTTTTGTTTTATACTGACATTATCAAGACTTTCCTCTTCGATTTGTTCAAGTTGGCCCAATCGGTTAGGTGTTTTTGCTGAGATAAGCTGAAGACTTCTTATTGAACCGGAGTAGAAAACGTCAACGTCTAGACGCTGTCGACTGCTGATGATTTTTGATGTATCTCGATCCCTTGAATAGCTTTGTTTAATTTCTGAAAATGTACCCCAATTCTGTGGTTCGTCTTCTTGAAAATTTGAAAATGAAGAAATCTTTAGATTCATATTTACAGCTTAAAATTATTGTTTTACTTCATACTTATCAAAAGAATACATATATTTTTTTTTGAATCCATCTCTTGCTAAATTTACGGTAACAGATTTATTATTCATTCATAGTGATAGTTGAATGTTTAGTATGTGATTACTAATTAGTATTCATAAATAGAGAACCATTTGACTTGAAAACTGAGTTCTTACAAAGATGAACTGATAAGCCACGTTTTGGTCTTTTTGAACAGATTTTATTGATAAACGCATGAATACTTGTATACTATTTATGAGTCTATTTTGTGTTAGATTCTGTACAACGAAAAAATTAATTAAGCAAATTTAGTCTATTGATTTAGCTATTATTAGAATTAATATTTACTTTGAAAATTGTCAAAAAAATGGAATGAAAAATTACTTGTTATTTTGATTTATCTTCCCGAAAAGAGAAATTTACAAAAATTTTCCAATAATATTTAGCAGTAGCAATAAGTTTTCAGCCTGATAATGATTAATAAACGCAAAGGAGAAATGGAGGTCTTGAATGATATTAATTTTTACTCTATTGTTTTGCTCGAAAATTTCCATTTAACACAAGCTGACAGGTGTAGAAACCTATTTAAAATATTCAATCGTATTAACTCAACTGCTAAATCTTTGATCTAATTTCCTATCGATAACTCCTGAATAAAAAATAATTGCATTAAAACAACTGTAGATTCGTAATCAGCGTATTTACAAACCATAGGATAGACTAAAGATTGAATACGAGTCCAGTCATGAAAAAAATTCTCTGGAACTTTAAAGGTTAAAGATCTCGGTTCTACGATGCATCGTGAGTTTAAAAATATGGTCAAGATTGCAATGTATTTTTTCTAACTCACCTGTCTGCATGGTATTGAATATTCTGCTGACATAGGAATTGGAATTGATCGACATCATCCTACTAATTTTGCGTTTCTATAGAAAAATATAAACAGTGTTATTAGGTCGATCAAAAATATGAAAATATTCTAAAGTTGCTAAACTCAATTCATTATTAACGAACCTCTCTTGAGAGAGCTGATCGTCTACAGTTCAAGTATTTGAACACAAATATGCTATTGATTAAAATCATGGGATTTTTTTGAATAGAGAGATCCCAACCATTAGTCTATTTTAATATCGAATTCATTGTTATTACTTTGTTCTTGAATATACTAATTATTGTATTATGCTTTATATTTTAGATATATAGTGGTAGTCAAGAATAAGTATACACCTATAGAACCTGTCTTCTTGTTTTAATTTTAAATGATCTTGAGACGTGGGATATGTCATTCGAAAGAGTGCTAAATTATCTACATATTCATATAGATCAATTCGTAGTAAATTCTAACAGAATTCATTAAATAAAAATTTACTATTTTTCATTAATTTTTCAATCGTCATATTTAAGTATACACTTTTTCGAATTAGTTTTTTAGAGATAATTAGACTTTTTTTGAGAATTTACAAGAAGTTTTTGGATTACCATCTTCAGCCTTACATAAGATCCACTCTAACTCTTGAAATTGTTCTAATGGGAACTAATGAATCGAAGTATTCGAGGTTAACAAATTTCCAGAAGCAACGTGCTATAGAGCTTCGGAAAGATGGCCTAAGCCTAAGAAAAATTGCAAATTTTATTGAATGCACTACGAAAACTATAAGCAGACTGTTCATGAAGAAAAAACCCTTGAAAAAGAGAGGCCCAAAGCAAATAATTCCCAATTCAGTAAGAGCAAAAATCAAATATTTGGCTGTAAATAAGAAATACACTGCATCCAAAATAAAATCTGAATTGAATTTGAATGTAAGTATAAGTACAATTCAAAGAGCTTTGAAAAAAGATCCGAGTCTTCATTGGGGTAAACCTAAGAATACTCCAAATCTGAGTTCTAGAGATATGGAATCAAGAAAGAGTTGGGCTTATGAAAAAATCATTGAAAATCAAGATTGGAGCAGAGTTATCTTTTCTGACGAGAAAAAGTTCAATCTTGATGGCCCAGATGGTCTAACTTCATGCTGGATGGACAAAAAGCGACCAAAACCAATACGAATAAAGCGAGGATTCGGTGGAGGTAGTGTTATGGTCTGGGGATCGATAACTAGCAAAGGAACTTCTAGTCTAGTTGTTATTAGTGAAAAGCTCAATTCAACTTCTTACCAAATTCTGCTTGAAGATCATTTATTCTCATTTAAAGAGGAAATTACAAAAGAGGATCTAATTTTCCAACAAGATAATGCTCCGTGTCATCGTTCTAAATCAACCATTAACTGGTTTTCGGATCATACTATAAAAGTACTTCCTTGGCCAGCCAGAAGCCCGGATTTGAATCCAATCGAAAATCTCTGGGGGATTTTATCCCAAAAAGTATATCAAAATGGCAAGATTTTTTGTAATAAGCATGAATTGATAATCAAAATTATGGAAGAGTGGAAATCAATACATGAAGACGTCATAAAGAACCTTTATAAATCTATGCAGAAGAGATGTATGAATGTTGTTTTATCGGATGGAAATTTTACAAAATAAATGTGTATACTTAAACTTGACGTTAAAAAAATTTATGAAAAATAGAAAATTTATATTTACTGAATTATGTTGAAATAAATTATATTTAAAAATACGCATTTTAATAAAAAATATTTTTCATTCTTTAGAAGTCAACATCCCAAGTCTCAAGATCATTTAAAATTAATATAAGAGGACAGGTTCTATAGGTGTATACTTATTATTGATTATCACTATATTTTATTACATTTACTATCAAAAACAACTGTTGCGTTAAATTTCTATAACTATTTTGTATAAATTCCAACTTTTTACAATTTGCCGCTCAATTTTCAATGAACTCTTTTTCTTATAATTTATAATTAGTGCCTCAAATTTTGAAGATTATATAGTTTTGTAAAGCGCTTATTCCTTTTTACTTTCTCAACATTCCATGATTAATTAATTCCTGACCGGACAAATAAATTTTATAATTGACCTAAAAGTAATATGTAAATATACAAAATACAATGCTGGAAAATTCTGAAAAAATGCTACTTTTTGACTGCCTTAGTGGTTATTAATTTTCTATAATTATAGTTAACTAGTTTCAATAGTTCGATTATTATTATGATTGCATTTTTAAGTTAAGTTTGAATGCCCCAAAAAGAGGAACGAAAAATCCATTACTTTAAGCTATGGCCAGCAGTAAGGTCAGTATTTCAATCTATCACAATTGAGTGAATCAAAACAGTTTGTCTATCCACTTAAATGTATAATTTGTATGCAAGTAAATTGACTTTAAGGAATAAAGGTAAAAGAACACCAAAATCTCTTGTTTTTCAGGTCTTTATCTGTAACTCAGAGAACTTTTCTTGGATAATAATGCTGGAAAAAGACTGAATTTGAGTAAGAAAATTCAAAGAAATCTCGTCAATAAACTTTGAGATTTTGTTTCGTTAAAGATTGAAAAAATGTAAAATTTTTCAATTTTCTCTTTTTGGAAAATATTTGACATCTGTCATAATTGAATTCTTATTTCTGTAAATATCTTTTCATTGTGTGTAGCTATTTTAAAAAAAATTTCAAAATTAATATTGGCAGTTTAATGTTAAAGACTATTTTTTTTATTGAGATTAAATAAATTTAATAGAGTTTAATAACAATAATTGAAGCAATTTACAAGAGAAACGTAAAGATTTCTGTTCCGAAAATAAGCCGGACCTTTAAAAAGCTAATTGAGGTTGAGAGCATATGATTTTTTCCCAACTACTAACAAGTAAATAAGAACTAATCTTGTTGGTTATTTTATCAGAGTTTAGATATATCTTTTTAGACACATTTTGGGAGTTTTGAGTTATTTTTTGGTATTATTATTTGATATTGTTTAGACCTGCGTAATAACTGAGAATTTCCGATTTTAAATTATCTCAGCAAAGATTAATTAAGATAATAACCACTATTTACTTATTCAAAGAAACTGTATGCTTTCATTCGAAGAGATAAAAAGATTTGAGTAAATATTTAATGAAACCATCTTTTTAAGCCGAATCAAAGGTAATATACAAGTTAAGTACCATGTCATTTAACCAGAAGTGATTCGCATTCTTCTTCTAATAAATGAAAATCTCTGCTCTGATATTAAAGAAACTAACTTATGAGCAGAATAGTTAAAATAATGACAGTTATTTTAGTTAGTTAGTAAAAAATTAGACAAGAAAATCTATTCTAATGATTCACTTGGGTGTTGAATTATGATTTCTTGGCCAATTTTTTTGATCAATCGATAAATCCCTCGAATATGGTGGTTTTTTTTCAAGTTAAAATTTCTTAAATTTAAATCTTTAGCGATCCACTATTGGGTCAAAGAAGCGGAGATCTTCATTTACTGAAAAGGTGCGAAACTCTTTTTAATATTTTTAATTACTTTGAATCTAAAAAAGTGAACTCTGTTATATTAAAAGATATGAAAATTTAAACTTGAGATAAAAATGATAGGTGCACTCAAAGGGGATTGACTTGGGGGAAAAAATCTTAAATTCGTCTCATTACCTCAAAAATAGTACCAAAAAATATAAAAAATAGTGTCTTCATAAACTGGAAAGTAAGTAGAAAAAAGTACTTTGAAGAAAATTTAAGGGATTTTGAGTAAAAGAATAGTCCTCTACGGTAAATTATTGCAGAATTTTTATAAAAAGTCAATCTTGTGTCAACAAAATTTCTGATTTTTGTTTAAATTTTTTCTATGATAGAAAATGACCTTTCAACTGTTCTTGTGCGTATTTTACAAAATACATACTTGTATATCCTTTTAGTTGAAATCTGGAATTCATGAAGGAATATTATTCAAAAAAAGCTACGATCTAGATTTTCTTACATGATGAAAGCTCGATATCAGGAATATAGCTATCAATTCATCAAAAATTGTGGTTGCTAGCTAGTTGATGGATACTATATTCTGAGATTAAATTTGAAGAATAGTACAATAAAGTACCTGGGCAACAATTTAGTACAGAAATATTACCAGCTATTTTTTAAATAAGATTAGATAAGCAGATTTTTTCTTCAGATTATTAAAACTCAGCCAGTCCTTTGTCTAGAGTAAAAATACACCAAATACAGTACGAATTGTGCACTTTATGTCAAAAATCAACCTTTTCTCTCTGCCCCTTTTTTATTAAAATAATAATATAACCTCTGTACTTATAAGTAAGCACACCTCAATTATTGGAACTTGAAAAATAAAATAGATAACAAATTATACTTTTTTGAGGTCCTTTTCATTACTCATTAGTAGATGGATTAAAATTTTGTGGTGAATTCCTCTTTTTGATTATTGTTAAAGAATGAACTATATTGAACAAACCTTTTTATGGCTTTCAAAGTTTGATGAATCGGGACATTGATATTCCTTGGCTCTGAGAATTTCACTGGCTGCTTCGTTGAGGAGTGCTTCCACGTTTTCAGTAAGATTCGCTTCTTTCATACTTTTTTCAGCGTAGTAGTCTGAATCGGTAATTTGTAGCATAATGAGTGAAAAGAAGAAATTTATAGCAAAACTGAACAAGGCAAAATATCGAATTGCTTGCCAAAAACCATGAGTCTTGATGAGGAAGTTCAAGAGATAGGGAACAATGATGCATCCGAAACCGGCACCGCTCATACTGATGCCAGATGCAATCCCACGAAAACGATCAAAGTAAATATTCACAGAAGATATCGCGAGAAGAAGAATGAACCCTTGACCAATACCTAAAAATAATGAAATTATTTTATGCAATGAAAATTCTAGTAATGCTAGTTGAAAACGCTAATCAAAAACTCGAATTTGATGAGATACATTTAGAATCTGTACCAATGGCATATTTAAAATCCTGAGTTAGCGCCAGATTCCCATATTTTAAACTTTGATTTCATCATCGTGTAAAAATCAAGTGTTGATTTCTTTTTACTGTTTTGAAATCAATGAAACTTTGGTGATCCAAGACCCCTGAATAATCATGCGTTGATCAGAATTTTTATGGTGATAAATCGAGTTTCTTGTCTAACCGTGATCCAATCAACAAAATTTTTCAACTTAGAGATCAAAATCCTGGAGCTAACTCGAGATTTGAGAGGTGAAAATGGGCCTCATAATCCAGATTTCAAAAGTTTTACATCAAATTCGAGTTCTTGATGAAAAACATGATAAACTGGATGATATTTATAAAATACTAGTAAATTATCTTTTCTTCTGTAAGAGTTTATGATTTTACCAAGTATTTGTGGAATAATTTTTACAAGGTATCGGAGATTTGGAGCGTTCTCTGTAACCTTTGTGATCAAATTTCCACGGACATGTATGAACATCGTAACTTTTTTAAATGATCGAATTATCTCACCATTAAAAGTTCAAAGAAGAGTTCTTTGTAGATTTCGAAAATCTAATGCAATCAAATGCTGAGTTTTAGGATCAACTTTAGACCAGAAATCCGAATTCGGCTCTCTTTAGTCCTTTCGGTGAGGCTGTACATGTATTTTTTCCAAAAGTATGGAATTTGAGATATCTCAAAATTTGATCTCTAGTTTTCTTTTGGACAAATAAAAAAATTTACCTCTGTAGTAGGTGAAATTGTTATCTAAATTTAGAATTGCCGATCGATATGTAGATGAGCAATGAGAGTCGATCGAGAAACATCTGATTTGAGATGAAAGAAATTAATAATCATAATTTCAGACTAGGGAAGTACTCAAGGATAGTAACTTGAAGTCGACTATTATTTATGTATCTCTTTGAAACTAATACTTTTCCCACCTTGACAATTTCTTGATTACCAAAGGATACTTGGTACAAATATAGATAAATGAAGCAATATCAAAAAATCTATTTATATATATATATCTAGCCAGACTTGTGAATATTAGTAATTATTTTATTGATTTTCATGTGATAATAAAATATTATTCTAGCTGATAATCATAATTTTTCATATGATGATAGTCAAGTGTAAAAATAATCTATATATTTTTATCAGTAAAAAATAAGGCTAGTCTGAATATGCTCATTTTTTCCTATAACACCATACGTTTTCGAGTTTGTTCTGATATACAAAATCTCGATTGAAGATGACAATTTTTGAAAACGCGCCAAGATTTTTTCAATGAATTTCACTACGAGAAAGGACAAAGTTGAGATTTTTTAATAGTTTTTGCAACATTTTGAATAAAAATAGGGCTTTCACATGTCGGAAGAAAGTCCTAGGAAATTAGATAAATTTTGATGATTTTAGGGAAAATGGGATTTTTGCATATCAGAACATGAAAAATTTTGTACGATAATATTGTCGAACCTCATCAAGAATATTATTGTTAGATTCTAAACTCATGTGGAAGGTTAGAGAACAACAAGCGTAAATTTTAGTGATAAACGTTGTATTTTATTTGTATTTAGTTTAGAATCTAACAATGAAAAATTTTCATTTTGATTTTCAAAAATGTGTTTATCATGGTTAAAACATCAATTTTTGATTAAGGCATAGAACATCATTACCCTAATATATATATATATATATATTCGGTGGGATGAGAATTTTTCTCTTAAAAAAAAGAAGATTGACGTTTGAGAGAAGATATTCTAATCAATATTGAAAAGTATAGAAAAGTATCCTTTGTAACAAACTTATAGAGGGCCAAGGATTAGAGTATAAATTTGATCAAACATAGGATTCGAATCAAAACGTGAAAAAGTTTATTGTTACATCACCATGAATAGAGTTTAGAATACTGTATGATAAATTTTTTGTTGGAAATATGGTTGCTATGCTTAGCTTTTTTCTCTGTATATTTATGTTGACAATTACGGAATATGCTGTGAAAGAATAAAAAATTTATTGTCGTGCTATTTTTAGATGGTAGGCCCAAAAATAAATCATCAGAGAAAGTTAAAAAAAAGTGAAATGGAAATATGTATGTTTAGTTGTAATAATTGTTGGTAAATTTTGAATGCTGATTCAAGAATGATGTTGATTTTTAGGAATATAGACAAACTTTGACCATGAGGATGTAAAATTATTTTCAAATTGGCGCCAACATTTTACAATGAGTTCTACTACAAGAAGGGATAAATTTTGAATCAATGAATAAGATTTTCGCGTCAAATTAATAAATTTATAATATTGCATATATTCTGAATAGACCCTGAAAACATAAGGTCAATTCTGGGAAAGTTAACCCCTTCGAACCCGTTAAGATGCAGCGATCGCCTAAAGATGTTGATTTAGAGGTCGTATAAAAGAGAGAATCTATTGAGAGCATCAAGTAAAAAAGTTTGGGTCTTTTTTCTCTTGGTCTAATTTAGATCTCTTAGTATGAGTCAATGATTCCATATTCTGAGTAAAAATCTGATTGAGATGATATTTTTTCTGATAGCAACGGATCTAAAATCATACATGAGATTTTGTTTTACGCATGAGATCAACTCTATTCTCAACATGAATGAAATAGGTAAGCAATGTGATAGAAGCAAAATAGAGTAAGACAGGAACGGCATGAAGCTTCAATCTCAAAATTTTCAATTCTATACAAAAATGCAGGGGATGACAGTACAGACGTTTGGGTGAAGGAAAAATTCTTCATAAATCTATATAAACCAAACTTATGTGTCCAAAAAAACTATTCTTATTATCTTCAACTACCTTGGCCTATGTGAGCTTTTTCACTTTTCTCTCCACTGTTGCTACTTATTGGAGAGTTTTGGTGTTTTTTCAGCTTAAATTATATTCTCTGACATTTACTATTTCTTTCATAATTTATATATTATTTTGAATGGATTCTCAACTTATATCATTTTTAAAGTATTGTCACTGATGATGCTTTGTGAAATGTACATATGGCCCCAATATATCTTTTTTCTAATTTTCCAAAAATAGAGTTAGTTAGAACTCACCATTGACGATGCCATAGAGAAATATCCAAGCGTAAATGTTGGTAGTGAAGGAGCAGGAAAATATTCCAGCAAAAATGAGTGTAGATCCAATTAAACCGGTAAACATTAGGCCGATGTATCCCATAATTATGCTTCCAAGTAGAGCTAAAAATATTTTAAAAATCATGTAAAGTACTTTGATATAAAGTTGGGAGTCTGTAATTATCACGAAAAAACTCAAATTATTATAAACACCATTTGAATGAAGTTTTAGGAATCTGTTTTTTACAAAAAACTTCGATTTTTTCATCGAAATTCGAATATACATATTAAAGATTTTTTTGATGAAAAATATAGTCATTTTTCAAATTTCGATTCGGCGACAAAATTCTATTATTTTTGAAGATTTTAATTGATTTCAAAGTGAGAGAGTGATCAAAAGTTTATTTTCAGGATCAAAATAAGACAAGAAAGCAGTATGTACTGAATCTATTCAAATACATAACTTAATTATCGCTTGGGAGTCGAATTTAGATTTTTTGGTCATTTTCACTACTTGAAAATTAATGAAATTTCGACAAATCGAAAACTCTCGAAAATTTGTGGGCGATATTTGGCTTTCTTGTCTTATTGTGATCCTGAAAAAACTCTTTTGATCACTCTCTCACTATGAAGTCCATAAAAAATTTCAGCTCAAAGTTCGAAAAATCGGATTTTGTCGCTGAATCAAAATTAAAAAAATGACTATATTTTTCAGAATATTTTTTCTTCAAATCGTGAAAGTAGGCAACATGAGCAGGATTCCAATCAATCTTTAACATTCGAACCGAGGTTTTCGTAAAAATCCTAGATTTCCAACTTCATATCAACCAACTTTAGATAAAAATTTTGATCTTAAAGACTGAAAAAATGGGAATTTGGCACTTCGCTCATGATATTCTAAAACTTCTAAATTTTTCTTAAAAATTAGTTTTCAAATTGTCAAGTTTTGAAAATTATTATTATCAATTTTCAAGGAAAAAACGGAAAATTTGAAATCTTGAAGTAGCGCCAAATTCCCGTTTTTTTGAACTTTGAGTTGAAATATTTTGTTGATTTCAATGTGAGAGAGTGATCAAAAGTTGATTCTTTAGGATCACAATAAGACAAAAAAAACCGATGATCATAATAAAAATTTTGATAAATTCGTCATTTTTCTGGGATCTTGAAATATCCAATTTCATCGACTTTCAAGTAGGGAAAATGATGAAAAAATCAAAATTTAATTTTGACACGATTATGGGGTGATTCTCAAAACCATATTCAGCATATTTAATTTCTTTGACTAATTGTGATCCTAAGAATCAACTTTTGTTCACTCTCTCACACTGAAATCAACAAAAATATGGGAAGATTTCAAATTTTTCGTTTTTCCTTAAAAATTGATTTTTTCTAAATTTTTTTTCTCCGTACCGTGAAAGAGGCCCTCATGATCTAGATTTCAAAAAATCTTGATTAAATTCGATTTCTTGATGAAAAAATTGAGAATTTTGTAAAAATCATAAATTCCCATTTTCATATTAACTAGGTGTAGATATGGTGTTAATGTTGAAAGCTAGGAATTTATGATTTGGGCATGAATTTCAGTCTTTTCCTTGAGATAGATGGACCTAGACATTACATTTACTCGTTAAGCTTCTTGGACCCCCAGGAAAGTGATATGTTTAATTTTGAAAAGAGATAGATTGTCTGAAATTATATGTTATCCCAATTCAAAGAAATAGCTTTTTACTTGATTGTTGTCATGGTACTTTTTAGTGCTCTATTATTATTTTAATTAAATTTAGTTTTTCTTAACTAGCCCAAGGAGCTAAGAACAATGTTTATTGAACATTGATATTAACTAGGTTGTTATTTTAGCCTTTAATGAGAAATATTCCTCTAGGTTTAAAATTTCATTTAAAAAGGATACATTTCTTACACTAGCCACTATATTTTTTGTAGCTCATTTGCCCTCAAAAGATTAAAACTCATAATAATATCGTAATTATAATATATATTCAACCTTCAATAAACGATGAGTCTTGTTAATCTTTTGAGTAAAATACTGAAATTATTTAACGTACACACACCTGGTATATGCGATATATTCCCATCTGCCCTTTCAGTACGAATTAGCTATGACATATTGATTAAATGAGACATAAGAAAAGTATCAAGAAAAATCGAGAATAAATTTTAGGTACTGAATAATACAGTTTTAAAGATAAGTTCCTGCTTGACTAATACGAAAGATAAACTTTGGTGGAAATATTTGCCTTAAAACTAGGTTTAAATGTCGAATTTCGTTGAAATTTTTCGGCAAATTCGAACGATATGTCTAATCTTGAGTCCAAATTACCGCCTAAAAAAGAGCCTAATTTTGACCCAATAGAATTTTTTTATTTTAAAAAACTCAAAATATTATTTTGTTCTTAATTTTTTAACTATAAAAGAAAGAAAAGGGTTTAGTAGAAAAAATGAGGATTATAAAAATTAACAATCACTATAATTGATTTTCTTTTTCTACAGATTGACCAATACAATCCAGAAGAAGAAAACATAGCCAGGTAGCAAGCGAAAAACATTATAGTCAATCTATTCCGAACAGCTCGCTGAAGAACTACTTGGTTTAAAATTATGAATTTTTTAATCCAAAAAATTGCTTGATCAGATAGTTGGGATTCAGAAAATCATTTTATTCCTGACTATTAAAATCTCATCTTCATAACAATAGGCTTACTTGTAACCAAGTAGATAGATATAAAAGTGATGTATTTCACAGATTCTCTATCAAGTATCAAATATTAAAGTTGTCTTTTGACAAAGGAAATTTCCCTATATTTCTAGCACTACTTGATCAAATCAAAAAACTATGTAGACAGTATAAATTATTCATAATGATTTTTATGAGAAATGAAATAGAATGAGTTTTACTTACTACTACAGAGGAATGTACAAACAGATACTGTGCCAGGATAGGTGAAGATGCTCCGTGAATGGTTCAAAGTTTTTATGTATGTATCGTTGATTAACTCAGACTTGATGATTCCGAAAGCGCTGAGGGTCCCGTCAAAAACCATCATCATCGCAAAAGAGCCAATCATGACAAGCCATGACCAGCCTTTGTCTGGTTTCTATAATAAATGGAAATAAGAATTTTCATGAGTCATTAACAAAGATGGATGTTTTTGAACAATACATCTAAAAATTGTTCCTAGAAGTTTAGATTCAAACAGATAACCACACCTTGGAGGGCCAAATTAATCTTTTGTAGCTTAATAAATTTCCTTGAGTTAATTTCAAAATTAGCGTATTTTTTCAAATTCATGCCAAAATAAGCAGATTGCAAAATTAAGATAATAATTATAATATTTATTAAATTAATAATAATTCTTTCTTCAAACAGCAGTTGTAAGATTTGTTGAGTTTCTTAAAATTAAGCAACTGGTATTATGTACTTCGATCCTGAATAGGGTTGTACCAATCAGAATTCATTATTTTCAAGCGTAATCGAGCTTTCTCTGTAGACTTTTCATTTCTAATGGAAAACTAAAAGGGGACTTACGAAAGTTTATCTCCCTCCAAAAGAGATGTTATGAGTTATTCAAGGGATTTCTTCAAAAGCATGTACTGTTCATTAAACATGGAATTGTCAGATTTAGATGATTTCATGGATAAACCATTATTTAATTGGTAAAGATCATTGAAAAGATAGATCAAGATCAAAGGAGAGAAAATTATGTAGAATTATTAAAGTTTTCTTAACATTTAGGACAGAAAGTGTATTGCATAATTAGAATAAACTCAAGAAACAGCAATAGGAACTAAAATTTAAAAATAAATTATTATTATTAATCTAAGTGGTGCTTGAATTAGGCAAATACATGTGGGGAATAACTTTTCTATTATGAATAATCTTAATTTTGCAATCTGCTTATTTTGGAATAAATTTGAAAAACACAGGCTAATTTTGGAATTTGTAACTCAATTTCCTTTCTTATGAGGGGTGAAAAAAGTATTTCAAGTATCTTTGACTTCAAATTGCCGCTCAAGAACTGGTGAAACAACGGGACATGAATGGTTAAAATATCAAATTCAAAAATCAAATCAAAGTGTCTTCGATAAAAAAAGGTTAATTAAATTAAATCTACTTTTATAAATACATTCTAGAATCTATTCCTGACTATTCGATGAATATAATATTGATTTTTCTGTAATTAACTTTTATATCAAACAAAAATAGTTATTTTAAACTTTCTTAGGAGTAAAGTCTCTATTATAAAAATTTAGCTTATTAGAGAAAAAAACTTCTCAATGATCTCGAAGCTTGAGGTTGAAAGATTATTTTTACCAGCTCATTTTGTAGCATATTTCTTAAATCAAATTCATATAGAATTAAAAACATATTTTGAGTTATGATTTTTTAGCTACAAGAGTAGTAAAATTAGAAGAAAAATCAATAAAAACTTAATTATATACCCCTTCAAGGGATAAAGAAAATTTATAAGGAAAATCGAAGCTATACTTGGTCCATGTGAGCTCTTTACAATGATGTATGATGTCTCGTGTTAGAATAAAAAACATGAGTAGAAAAAAATTTATAAAAAACATACAACTTTGATGCAAGAAGAGGCAATCATATTCCTTGTATTTGATACATTTTCGTTTATAGAAATATTCAAATCACTTAGAATTTATAACGCAAAAGAGAATATAATCTGAAACAAAATAGCGTATAAATGAATTAGATAGCAATTTTAGAAAAAATTTAAAACAAGACGGATTACCTCGCATGTGATTGAAAATCAAATCTTGATTTGGAGAAATTTTAGTTTATATATATTCTCAAAAAAACATTTTTGAAAAGTGGCAAAAGCTGAAATTTTTAAAATAGTGTTAGATTCGGCTATACATACGCACGTTTTATTATCTAAGGAAATCAATACTTTACCAAATGACAAGTGAGCCAAGAGATGCATTGATTTCATATATTTTAATTACACATGAGGTAAGTTCATTGCAAAGAGTAAGTTCTTTGTAATCCACATAAAATCATAATTGGAAAAGTAGAAAAAGGATATATTAACACCAAATGTACATTTCTCAAAGGTTCATCAGTTTTATCAAAGAAACACTACTGATGAACCTTTGAGAAATGTACATTTAGTGTTAATAAATTCAAAATTAGTGGCATGTTTTTTAAAGTGGTATCTAGGGGCAGTGTGGCGAATTTGGTGCTTACAATAATAATATTCTCACATGTTTAGTTCTAAAGCTATTCTTAATGAATTTAGGAATAATGATTTTGACAAAGAACTCATTTTTTCATAAAGGTATCAAAATTTTCTAAAGATATTTCGTAACTAATTCAAAACGTAAAATTTGAAAAATTGACTGCAGGTAAAATTGAAGAAAGTGTTAATCTTGAATTAAAGAAACTTTGATTATATATTCCCAAGAGATTGTTATTCCAATGTGATAATAAAAACATAGATCCACTATTGTGCAATTATTTTAATTGGATTTCTCTAGATTCATTGAAGTGTATCGATGAAGTAATGACTGTATTTATTATTGAGGTGTTACTTATTATTTAAGATGAACGAGATTTGATCGTCTAAAAGGGACAATTGAAATTACATAACAAAAGGTCATTCAGTACAGTCATCATAAGAGAAGATCAAAAATGAAATTTCGACAGTAACAAATGTAAACTCAAAGACAGAAGTAATAGAACTACCTTTTTTAAAGGGCTTCAACTTTGAGATTCTACAAATTTCAGATCTAGGAATACTAAGGTTATTAGATAAAATTGAAGAGAGTTCAGATAACAAGAAGTGGAAGGTACTTGACTATCTGAGTCCCGAGAGGCCTGACAGAGGTTTTGGAAAAAGGTAGGTTATATACTCCAATCTACTTTTACAAATATTTATTATGGTTACTTGGGATCTTAATGTTCATAGAGATCTGATCAGATTATTATTAGAAACTATCCTGTTCTGAGAGGTTTCCCCAAATTTTCATTGCGTTTGAATAAATTTCAGCTATTTTCACACATGTGAATGAAAGGAAATTCCCCTGCGTCATTCCTAACAGCTTCAAGAAGAAGTTTAGCCTGTGTAATTTCGACCCAATAAAAAGAATTTGGAACTTTTTTTAGATTGGAATAGTTCTGTATCTTTCAAGTGGGAATAATATTGATCTAACTAAATACATTAGTTATCCCATATTATTATTTGTTATTTGAATAGAGGATTAAGTATTTGGATTATCATCATTCTTGATGGGATTAGAAGTGTGAAGGAATCACACGATAACTAATGGTAATGTGATGTATTCTTTGATGTCCAGATACAGTAAGTTACTGCATTTTATTCGTAATATTTTTATTTCGAAAAATTTCTAGTCAATAATAGTATCCAGTTTTGTTGCAGAAGAACACGAACGAGATAGAAAAAAAAATTTGCATCATCAGGATCTAATTTTAAACAAAAAAGAGCAGAAGGAAATTTTATTTTCTGACTTTTCAAACTAAAACCAAGCAAGTTAGATCAGTGCATAGCTTATTCTTTGATATAGAAAAACCTTTTTATAAAACATGTACAATTCATAGATATTTTTAATTGGAAAACTTGAAATCGAAAAAACTTGCGCACACAGAAAAAAACCTTCCTACAAACTCTGAGACGTCTTAAATATTGATTAATCTCACAAGAAAAATTTTCTTAAAGAAAAAACTAAGGAGGAAACCTTCGACAGGATGTTAGTAAGATGGAAAAACTCGATCGATTGAAAGGGAAAAATCGATACTTCCCTCAGAAAAAACATGTCTATATTGACTAGGAGAAAGTTTTAAAGTTTATTTTTCCAAGATTTTATTATAGTTTCTATAGCGATGGATGTGAATTCCTTTGATTTATAGATAATAGCTATTATTATTTTCCCAAAAAGAAATCGAACGGATAAATCAAGAGGGGAAAAAATGATTTGGGCTCGACTGATTTCAAAAGTAGAACAGGAAACGGAATGTTCCTTGTTCATTCAGTTGTGTGTAATGCTACTTTTAAAAAAATATGATCGGTGAAATTTCAACATTACGAGGTGAATTGCTCCTTTCAAGCATATTGGATTACTTTAATTTCGGAAAGTTGATATTTCTTTTGATATTCAAGGATGCATTTGATCTAAATTTAACATTGTCAACATTTCTTTAATAAATTTTATTACGAGAAATTCCTGTAACTGTGAACTCTGGTTAAAATTATTTCTAGATATGACCACTAGAGCCTCAAAAAATAATACTTTCACGAATTTACAACAAATATCTTATATGAACTACTTACAAGTAAACCGAATAAAAATTCGAAAAACCATTTAATGTTGAAATTAAACTAAAATTAGAAGAACAAACCTTTCTTTCTGATCAAAAGATTTATTCTGTATTATCTAATATAGAACATGAGAACATTTTTTGGTAAAAAAGGTAGTTAACTAATTAAAAAGGTTTTTTACCTAGTATATAATAACAACTCCAAAAGGTATCAACTCAAATAAATTTGGTTAGATAGTCGTAACATATGATAAATTCTCTTAATTTTCAACTTCCTTTTTGTATAAGTAATACTTGTGATTTTATAAATGAAATTTTTGGTGATTTTTCCAACACTGAAATGTTTTCCTTAGATGCCGAAGTTTAGATAAGACACTTAAGATTGTCGAAGGGGAACTTGAGCTGAAAAATGTAGATGATAGATTGAAAATTTTCTTCTCTAGAGTAAAACATTTTTGAATTTGAGAATAAAATTTACAGACTAGATTTCTATATAAGCTAAACTTTTGGATGAATCAAATAAATCATTTTGCTCATAAAAGCAAAAATTGTAAGGGCCTAAACTAAATAATAAAGACATAAAATTTGGTTGAAATTTTATTTCTTTTTAGCTTTTCTGACAGAAAACAATGTTGTGATGTGGAAAAGATCAAGATCATGAGTTTACCCATTAAAAAAGCAGAATGAAAAACGGATACTTGAACAAGCATCTCAAGCATTTAGAGTGAATGATTCACAAATTTTGGCATTCCTTTCTCACGATATTGGATATGGTTTGGAAAACGAACTAATTCTCTACCATCAAACTACAGTTTAAGAAAAGCTTGATTATTGCATTCATTGGTTGAATTCCAAAAGGCCAGAAGCAGAGAGAACAGAATTTCATTTCATTAAAATATTTCCACATGTCTACTAGCAACGGAAGAATGATTGATACCGGATACACAGTGAGAGAATCAAATCTACACATTTGCGAATAAATATCAGGGGGGAGGGAATGAAAAGTTATTTTAATATTGTTAATTTAACCTAATCAGATTGAATCACGAGCATTTAGAAATAAAAATAAATTAACGATAAAATGTCTGAATAAATGAGCGATTTTATGCCAAATTTTAGTGCAAAGAGGTCATATTAATAAAAGTTAAATTTAACGTTGAGAGATGTACGGAGACATCGGTTTTAAGCTGAGTTACCGATGCTAAGTTCATTTCAGAGAAGAAGAAAGAGATGCCACAATTTACAGTTATAACAAAACTAGGAAATAAAGATTACTGGTTCTTATTTTTTCAATTTTGATAGGCTCAAACCAATATAACCCTATATATATGGCATGTATCACACTGATGAGTATGCCCGAAATAAAGGCCCTTATTTGTGAAAATTGTGGCATCTCTTTCTTCTTCTCTGAAATGGAAAAGTTAAATTATTGAAAGAAGAGTAAAGCGACGAAGACAGTCCTCTGGCATCAATCCTAACTGTCCCAAGGGACACAACTTAAGTTTTGTATAAAAATTATACAAGGTTATTGATTAATAGTTTTCCGATACTTTACAATATTCAATGAATATTATTCATGGATATTAGATTGCTGGAATTCATCAATTAATAATTTTTAGTCATCAAGGACTAGAACAATCAAGCTTAAAGAATACGTTAAATTGAAGCCTTAACATGATAGTTTGGAGATTATTTCAGTGTCCATATTACAAGTTCTCGAATCAGTGGTTTCATCTATTGAACATTAAAGGTAGATTTTTCAAGTTTCCGATTCTAATGGTGTATAGAACATATTTTTTGTATAAATTATTCAATAGAAGTATGATCAAACAATCAGGAACCGAAAAAAAATTTCAAGATTACTTGTAAGTAGACAGATATTTTCTTACTGCCTGTTGAATGAAATTTCGGCTCTATTATGTCATCATAAAAGAAATAATCTTTTCCAAAAATTTGAACATGACTTAAATATATATCTTATACTATTGAATAACTAAAATTGAAATCCCGAGATCCAAGAACAAGACTTGAAAATCTAACAGTAAGAAGCTCATTTCATTGTTAGATAAATTTTTCTTCAGAATCACGAGATATATCATCATCTTTTTTGCGAAAATTTTGATTCATAAAAAATGTATTAAGTTTTTGTCGTTCCAGTAAAATGATTTAATGAGCTTTTTATCGAGAAACCATTTCTGTGTTTTCTTGAACACTTTTATTTTCAAATTCAAATTTTAAAGGGTTCATATCAAGATTTATTCCAATGTTAGGCACATGATAATCTGTTTCTAATAATGTTTTATTGATTGTCTGAGAGAGATAATGCCTATCGATCAAAATTATAGACATGCTTGTGATTCTCCCCACAAATATAAATGTGTATTAAAATAAATAAAATTTTGTACTCACCCGATCAAAATTGAAACATTTTCTTTGTAAAAGTGCAAGTACCATGGTTAGAGAATGATGGAGACTGTCATAGTCGGTGTGGTGAAAGTCTCAAAAGGAATATACGCGAAAATTCAGTATATGTACAATTTGAATAAGTCCTACCTTCCCAATAGTGTTGTGTTTTATAAATAAGTGATTCTCAACAAATTACATCATTCCAACAAATCAAGCTCCCTCTGATTGGTTGATTCACTCTTCAAAGTGATCGTATATACGACGTGCTTGTGTGTCTATCTATATATACAGAGTATACATACTTGTGTCTGTCTATCTTTATGTAACTCTAATATGTCTATAACACCACCCTTACATCTATCTATCATTATTAATTTCAATAGAATAGATAAAGTGTACAATATACTGTATATATTTTTTCGTACTAATACCTCTTTTAGATGAATGAGTCAGGTAGGAATTTTGAATTTCAATGTATTCCATTTTATTCCTTTCCTATTAATTATTGTTGGAACTCAAAACTTAATTTAAGTTGTGTATCTTTCGTACTTACTTGAAAGTAGTTCGATGATACTATATAAAATTTGATTTATTCAAAAATCTTTATTATAAAATAGTAGTAATGGCCTATAATCTTCGAATTTTCTTGATTAAATTCATCAGTAATATTCCAATGTGTAAAAGGCCGGAAAAGACGAGTACCCCTCCATTGAACATGAAAGCAATTTGATTTGATTTCAAAACAGCGACTTGTTGATCAATAATCAACGGTCCAATAACAGAGGCAATCGCCTTGGAGACACTAACAAGACCCAGAGACAAATTGAGATTTTCAAGCCCGAATAATTCCACCAGTATCAAAGATAATATTGAAATGGGTATTCCTAAATTAAAAAATTGAAAAAATATGAAATCAATAAATCAGAATAGATGATTTCTGATAAGAATATGGATCTTGAGCAAGTAAGAAGAGTAGACCATACTACCTGGCTCATTCATAACAACATAATAAAAATCATAGTGTTCTTGTACAGGATATACTTGGGGTACATTCGAGCCTTACAACAGATTTATAAAATAATCATCAATAATTCATCAATAATCGTCTCAGGTATTGAGGATTTTGGGAAAATATTATTTTAAAGGTTATTTCTGAAAAGATACATTTTACATAGTGCTAGCGCTTGATTACATTTCTTTTCAAAGACTTGAACATTACTGATGTGGTATTCGATTATACGAAAAGTATATCCTGTTAAAGAACATTATGATTTATAATATTAATCTGGTCATAATTTTGAACCAAGTAGTTCTTCAGGGAGCTGTTCGGCATAGATTGACTATAACGTTGTTCGCTTGCTACATGACTGTAGTCTTCTGGCTTGTATTGGTCTATCTGTAGAAAAAAAAGAGGAGAGAAAGGTGTAGTATTTCTTGGAAAATAAGGATTATAAAAATAATAGTGATTGTTACAGTAATCAGAATTATTAGAGTAATAACTCTGATAATTTAATTCATCAATTGAAAGGAGATTAAAATTACGATTGGAATAAAAAGACATTTAGATTACCCTGATAAGAAAAGTTTGGACTCACACAATATTTCGAATACATGTCGTTAGAGTTATTACTCTAATAATTCTGATTACTATAACAATCACTATGACTTTTATAATCCTTATTTTCCAAGAAATAATACACCTTTCTCTCCCCTTTTTTTTCTACAGATAGACCAATACAAGCCAGAAGATAGCATAGCCAGGCAGCAAGCGAATAACGTTATAGTCAATTAATTTGGTGTTTATATTGTTAACCATGAGCAAGGTATTATGGTTTGAACAACTGAATAAAATCCCAGCAATAGGTCTACTCTTCTAACTTACCCAATACCCATATCGTAGTGCGTAACAATTGGCGACATGGTCAAACAGAACCTTGTCAAAGATTGCAACTATAGAAAAGAGTGAGATGATCCCATGAAACCTCAATTTGGTCTGACAAAATCACCTGCCAAGCCCACTAAACAAAAATGGCATCCATGAACTTCATTCAAAGACTTCAAATTGAGACAGCCTAGTTATTGATCGAAAGCCAATGAATCTGAATAATCATGACAACTCAACGAAATTGGTTATACTTTCGAGAGGAAGGGTGTTGTAATTTTAATTTATAATTTTCATGCTGCAAAGAATAAAAAGAAACCCAGGATTTTTAAAGACCTATGTTACAAAATTCTCGATATTTTTGTTACTGCTTTAGAAACATGATTCCCTGGATTTTTTAGACTATAAGATAATCTTGAAACTGAGTAAAAAGATTAGATGAAAGGCCAGGGAGTCTTGAAACTATCAAGTGAATTTTAAAAAATTAGTTAATTTTACGCATTGCTATTTTTCAAAATGAAAATGCTGTGTTTTTGTAAAATTATTGCTAGTCTTTACCGCTCTAGTTGTGAAAGATAAGGTAAAATTCATCATTCTTGTTGGTAAATTTGACCTTGTTGCTAATTTATTGCTAGATATTATGTCCGCCTAAAAGATTGTCCTATAGTAATGAATTAGTTAATGCAGAGTTAAAAATCGATTACCTGAAATAAACCCGTGTATGGATGTATAGAGTGAGATGTATGCAAAACTGATTGGCATTGTGAGAAAGATGAACTGATAGACTCCACAGACAAGCAAAGAGCACATGCTAGCAGCAATTATGTTCACGTTGCGTATATTTCCCAAGAATCCACCAAATACCCTTCCAAGAGCATGAAAGACACCTAAGAGAGATAAATGAAATATGTTAGCGAATTCATCAAAATGACTTTTTTACGCTTTTAAAGCTAAAGTTGACATGAAGATGAGAATTTACAATGATTATCACTGAGGAAAACAGGTCATCAGATTGGTTTTTAAGATTTATTTTGAATGGGTTTTCAGATCTCGATCAGTAGGAACACTAAGGTTTTTAGATAAAATTTAAGAGAGTTCAAAATACAAACGTCTCATCCCACTGAAGAAGGTATTTGAATTTTTTTAGATTTTTTTTTCAATTTCCACAACTTATTTGCTTTTTTCTTCATGTCATTTAGGTTCATTATTTTAACAAGCTATTACCTCTGTTGTGAAAAGCATTTAAAACAATGAAATTTTTCATTATTGCACCAAGGTCTAAAACGGTATAATCATTCATATTTTGTAAATAATATTACTTTGAGATAATACTTTATTATATAGAATGCATACCAATAAGTAGTTTATGCAAGATTTTTTTCCTAAATTCAAAGTCAAGTATTAAAATAATACCTTAGACCCGAAAAATAGTATTTTCAATTTTTTAGATCTTAAAAATAATTTCAATTTATTATTTTTTGAGGCTCTAATTATCCCCATAATCGAAAAAAATTCGGCTCAAAATTAAAAAAAAATAGAAATTCGGAGTTTTTTCCGAAATTCAAACTATCGAAATCCTCTTATTGTGAGAACCAGTAAAATTTTTGTGTTTTTGACTATTCCATGAAAAATATTGAAGATTTTATAAGATAAACTTTTGCTCACCGAGAATTTGAAAGACGTTGACAATTCGATCACGGGACACTCTACCTTGAGCGTAGCCCTCCATGTAATAAAAAGGGACAATGTAGCCAGACTGGAAGCAAAAGTTGAATATTAAAACAATATAAAACTCTGGCCTCTTGAATAATGCCTTGAAGCCTATTTCGCCGACCAAATTTTCGACTGAAATATCTGATTTGTGTTCCAAAACTGTCTCTGGTGGTTCATCGATTCTCTTTGCTGTGGCAATCAAGAGGCTTTTGATAGAATTTGTGTAGAAAAGATCAACATCCAATTTATCCCCAGGATACTTTGAATATGAACTGGAGAATAAATTGGTATTTTGACGTAGTTTTTTCATTTCTGAAAATGTACTCCAAATTGGTTGTTCTGGAATCAAATGTATTCCTTGATAGATTGAAAATATTACATCTATCATCATTTTGGATTAAAACTTTTCAGATAGAAAGTATATTATCAAAAATTTTGTTTAGAATCCCAGATAAATAACATAGAAACGAAAGTTATATTCAAAACTCAGAGAGATTTTTTAATCTAATTCATAAAGATTTACTGAAACTTCAAGAGAAAACTCTATTGATTTATAAATTCCAAGCTAAATATACAGGTCGTACAATTAGGAAGCTACCAACTAGAGTGAAAAATTATCTCAAGAAGGGTACTGCGGTGACAACTGGTATCTTAGACAGGAAGGTCAAGAAGCTTCAATTTAAAATTTTTCAATTCTATACAAAATTGCAGGGGATGACAGTACAGAGGTTTGGGTGAATGAGAAGTTCTTCATAAATCTATATAAACCAAAAAATCTATTGATATAATCTTCAACTACCTTGGCCAATGTGAGCTACCTCATACCTTCTCCACCGTCGCTATTTATTGGAGAGTTTTGGTGTTTTTTAGCTTACATTTTATCTTTATTTTCTTTGGATTTTACTATTTCTTTCATTATTTTTTCTGGTCTTCAGACATTTTTCCATAATTTTGAATATATTGATTGGAAAATGAGGTTGAATTTATCAAACATTACCTAAATGCTGAGAATCTGAGAGGGCTTGGTTTGTATGGAAGATATTTTTGTTTTTATTGAGTCTTGTACTCGTTGAGCCGGAAATATTCTCAGTGATCTAAAGAAATTTTACTGATAAATCAATTGCTAAAAAATGTTTAAATTGCATAAAGTGTTGGAACATAATCTTTATTTGAACGATAATATTGTCGAACTTCATCAAAAATATTACTATTATTGGGTTCTGAACTCATGGGGGAAAGCTAGAGAAAACAGACAGATATTATAGGGATTAACGTTATATTTCGCCAGATCTCTTCAGACTCTACCCTGGTTGACATATAGATACTATCACAATGCGAAATTTTTGAGCACTTCCATTGGTTGAGTTGATTGCAAATTCCATCAAAGAAGCAGGGAAGGGGCTCACTTCTCATTTCACTTTTTGCTTTTTTATGAATGCATCAATTTGTAGCTGACCAATGAAAGTGCATAAAAATTTCGCATTGTGATAGTATTTATATGTCAACCAGGTTAGAGTCTGAAGAGACCTGGCGAAATATAACGTTGAATGTGTGCATAGGTATTCGGGATAGAATTGGGATAGAATAGGATTTACATAAAAATTTCATATAAAAACTCAATATTTTGCCAGTCCTAAGTTTAAATTCAGTTCATAGTCTTGAATAGCATAGTATCCACCTGAAATTTTGTAGGTCATGTTAACGATCTAAGATGATGAACAGGCATTAAAATCAATTGAGCCTTGTGTTTGACAACCACAGATTGGTTTCCTAATTCTTCATTTCAAAAAACCATAGATGCCTATGTACAGATAGTCGTTGGAATATTTTTTTAAAATTGAGTAGGAAATTAAAGTTATTTTCACGAGTCACTAGTGATTAATAAGAATTACTAAATTGGGTAGGGATTCTTACGAATAACTAGTAAATCGGAAGAAACTTTCACACGATTCACGGCAACATATATGTATATTCAAGAAAATACGATAGAAAGAATGATTAAAGGCTTACATCAATTCCTTTGTTTTTATTCTTTTCTGATAAATTTTCTTTCTGAGCTTTCAAAATTTCACTGGCAGCACTGTTGAGGAAGGCTTTTGTTTCCTTGGTCAGTTCATGGTTCTTCATAGCCTTTTCACCTTCGTGATGCAGATCTTTTGGCGGGATCATGACACAGCAGCAGAGAAAATTGATCATTGTCAAGAACACGCAAAAGTATTTTGATGCGTCCAGCCAGCCATAAATGCTAATTAGAGAGTTGACCATGAATGGAATTGAGAGGTAACCGAAGCCAGCACCGCTCATACTGATTCCGCAGGCAATACCTCGATAACGATCAAAATAATGATGGACCATCACTAAGGATATGAGTAGTAATAGACCCTGGCCAACACCTGGAATAAGGAAAAAAACTTCCATGAGGTGGAAATTTTGTTAACTGATTGAAATAAAGTGCTTTCTTACAAAAGTATTACATTGAGAACTGGAGTAAACCTAATTGACATGAAGATTTACTATTTTTACAAAAAACTCGATATTTTTCTCCGGATTCACAGAAAAAGTAATTTTTTGAATTCTCAAACGGAATGAGCTAATAAGTTGTTGATATTCAAAAAAATTCCGAAAAAATTCAATCTGACCAAAATTAGGCCGTTTTTTGAAAATCGAAAATGTACCAAATTTCCACTTTTTCAACTTTTGAACCCAAAATTTTTATCGACTTGGATGATTCAAAGTAGTTAAGTGATGATATTTGGGATCAAATTTGAACGAAGAATTCGAATTCACCTGCAGAAGTTCACTGAAATTCGTCATTACACTGGGAAATCGAACCATTTGAATTTTTTGGTTATCACGAATTTTTTTTTAATTTTTCTTGGAAACAGTAAGATCTTCGCCATCTCTATGGCCAAATTTTGGGTTCTAAAGTTGAAAAAGTCGAAATTTGGTGCATTTTCGATGTTCGATAAAACGGTCTAATTTTGGTCAGATTGAATTTTTTTGAATATCAACAACTTATTAGCTCATTCCTTTTTAGAATTCAAAAAATTATTTTTTCTGTGAAAATCTGGAGAAAAATATCGAGTTTTTTGTAAAAATAGTAAATTCTCATCTTCTAAATAGATTTCTCCATCATTAAAAAGCTCTTATTTATGATTTAATCAATGAATTTCGATTAATATATTGTAAAATTTTTAATTCAGTTGAAACACTAATATCGAATAAGTGTGGACAAATTACGAATAACCAATGCTTCAATACGAAAAGCTATTCACTAATTTTGTACAGCTCATAACTTCTCGCTTCTTAAAGATTCCTTTGAAGCCATAGGGCTCTATATTAATAGAGATAAACGCAAAATAATGCTCTCATCTGGTTCCCCTGCAACCCTCGCTTCTACTATTTGGAGAAATAGTCTTCTCAACTTTGGATCAAAGTTTCAGTATATCAACTAACTTGAAATTAAACCTTCTTATTAACCTATATATTATTAGTTATATTATCCTCTTCTTGACTATCTATGTTGAATAACTATTGTGTGTAAGACCTGTAATTAAGCATTCTCTTCATTTTGTGGACTAATTTTGAACAACAATTCTTCTAATTTTGAATAATTATATATGCTTTTCGTCTACCCTTCTTTCATTTTTGTATAGCTATTCTTTAATTTTGTACAGCTCTCTACTAATTTTGAATACTTTTCCTCTAATTTCGAAAAATGACTATAATATTGTAAAACTCTCCAGTAATTTCGTTTAAGCATTCCACTAAATTCGAGAAAATGTACGCTAATTTTGATAAACTCATTTACTTACACCTTGAATTGTTTTTTTTGGGAACTTGTCCACTAATTTTGTCAACAATTCCTCTAATATCGAAAATTGTGCACTTATTTCGTATAATGACTGTAATAATAACGTAATGTGAGTTTATACCTATTTGTTTTCCAGAATATCCAGATTTTTTCATCATCACATGTAACCTTTTCGTTTAATCAATCATTAGAATTGTAATAAAAACCTAATTCTTATCCGAAATTCCCTATTCCCTGATTACAAAGATAGACGGAATGATCTGCAATTAGATCAACAAGAACAAATGAGCTGAGGGTGTCGAAATTTGAGAACTTGCAAAACCTCGAATAACTTTTAAATCTCAATTAAGTTCCAGTTTCTGTTAAACTGTAAAAATCTTTCATCTGTGAGCATAACCATTATTTCGTATATAACAAAACTATTATTACTGCATCTGAAAATAATTTTGCAGTGAAACTATAGTTGTCAATACATCGAAATAGTAGTAATTAGCAGAAGAATTTATTTTCAAGAAAATTACTTTAGAAAAATCGATAAACTATCACAAATTTACATACAAAGATTCTCTGGTAAATTATCTTCTCATTTTTTGATATAACTTTTATCAATAACCTAGAAGCTGAGGAAAAAGGCATAAATTTGAATTTAGAAATTCATATTTGCATAACTAACTTTTCATTCATAAAATCTGTTACCAGGTTTAACGAACATTATACGTCGAACAATTCCGTTAGTCTTAAGATTACATGTTAAGAGTAGCAACATAAAAGGTTACATATGAACTTGTTTTTTCCTTTAACCCTTTCGATACCAGAGGTCATATATGACGTCTATGTTCAAACTGACTTTTTCTAATGATTTTGAAACATTTTTTCATGATTAATTTTGATAGTTTATCAAGTTTGCTATCATGCTATATTTTTGCTAGCCAGGCATAAGAATGCCATAGATATTTGAGCTTTTTCGTAAGGAAGTAAAATTCCTTAATTCATGATTCTTTTAGATCGAAATTATTGAACTTATCAATGTTCAGAGATAATAAGATTAATTTTCGTAGAAGCTAAATAGTTAATCAAAAACAAGGCATATTTTTTATGCATGAAATCAATGAGCATGAATATTTTGAAAGATCGAATGAAAATTAAAAGATATTCTCTTTGACATTAATTGATTCTTCGAAACAATTTACTTTCAAATAAATAAAAGTTAAAATTACTATGAGGCCAGTTAAGGTTCAAAAACCTGAATGCAGATTATGATGAAGAAAAATTCTGGCTTCTTATTGGTTGAGACAAGATTCTCTGCATCAACCAATCAGGAGAGAGAATTTCTAAAATTTGAGAAAACCTGATACTATTAACTAGCAAAAATCTACCATAAATAAACATAATTCGAAAAAATGTTTCAACTAACAATGCTAGAGGAATAAATTTCCTATGATGAACTCGGATAAAATTTGTAATTTTTATTTTAGTTTTTGTGACGAAATTTTCACCCATTTTCTGAAATATTTTGTAAATTATTTTTTCTACAGCTCGTTTTTACAGTCTAAAAACCTATTGGGATAAATAAAACTACAACCATTACGCTCGAAATTTATTCTACTTTCAGAAGATGTAAAATTTATTACTCTAGTGTTAACCTTTCATTAAATAGTAAAGGTTTAAGAGGTGTTTTTCGAAATTTCAAAAATTTGGTTTTTGCCCATTATCTCAGCTCACAGACAGCCAAAATTTTTTTAAATACCAGATTCGTGATCAGCGTTAAATTTTACATAGGAATGTAATCACTAGAAATAATTAGCTGCAAAAAAATTTTCAAATCACCACCAGTGTTATCGAAGGAAGAATAATAACATTTGACCTTAAAATGAATTTCAATTATATTTATTCATGTTTCTATTGGATTTTCTTACTGTCTAACTGGAAATCTTTAGCCCCTAATTTGAAATCTTTGAAATTCATTTTCATAAGTTTAAAATCCAATTGTAAAAATCCCCACCCCTGAAATTATTTTTTGACTAATAGGAAATCTATTTGGAAAAGTTTATTCTCTTATTGTGAAAGTATGAAATCTAATTGGATATTTTCAAAATTCATTTGTAAACTTTTGAAAACGATCTGAAAATGGTATAGTAAATACTAATCAAGAATAGCCCTGAATGAAAAAATTTCGGCAGCTATCAAAAACAAATATTATATCATTGTAACTGTAATTGCAAAATAAATATGATTCGGTACAGGGAGGACTACAATTATTAAAATTCAACACAGGAAAAGTGACCATAAATGCAAATGTATTTAAAATTTTGTCTTACAAAAAGGAACCAGAAAGTGAATAAAATTCAAATAATAAAAAATTAATCAAAAATTGTATTTTGGCCTACCACTATAACCATATCTGCAAAAGGTCTGAGTAACCAATTTTGTAAATTATTTAAATTTCTATTTAGTCAAGCATGACAGATTATCGAACTTATTTATAGTTTCCGAACTCACCAGCCATAACTCCGTAAAGAACAATCCAGAGGTATATGTTTGTGAAAAAGGGTGGTACAAACAGTCCAATAAAGACCATAACTGATCCAATAAAGCCAAGAAGCATAGCACCAACATATCCCACCATGAAGCTTCCTAACAAGGCTGAAATATGAATATGACATTATATTATTTTGAGAATGAGCAACAGTTTCTACGCTAAAATGTTTGACTAAAATTATAATAGAGTTCAAAAATACGCTTTTTCAATCTTTGAGCTCAAAGACCAATCTTTTCAATTATCAAGAGAGATTACTCAGATTTAGAAAAAATTAAACATTGTAAAAGTGTAGATTTAATTGGAAAAGTAGAAAAACACCAAATGTACATTTCTCAAAGGTTCACCAGTAGTCTCTTTGATAATGATAAAAGTTAAAAGAGGAATGAAAATACATATGAACTAATTTACAAATCATGAAAGAAATAGTAAAATTTGAAGAAAATTGTAGAATAAAATGTGAGCTGAAAAGACACCAAAATTCTCCAATAAATAGCGACGGTGGAGAGAAAAGTGAAAAAGCTTACATAGGCCAGGATAGTTGAAGGTTATAGGAATGTATTTCTTTTGAACACATAAGTCTGGTTTGTATAGATTTATGAAGAATTTCTGATTCACACAAACGTCTGTACCCTGTCATCATGAAATTGAAAAATTCGAAATTGAAGCCTCATGCCTTCCCTGTCTAAGATGCCTAGTTAGCGCTGTATCTTTCTTACGATGATCGTAAGAGTAGATTTAGCACATTTTTGAATTTAAAAAAAGACCTAATCCAAAAATAGTTGAGTCTTTCAAAATATAGATTCAAGTTTATCTATAAATCTTGAACACACAAGACAGTTATCTCATCTTCAGCATTCAGTCTAATCAACATCTACTTGATACTTGAACAAGGACTATCACCTCTATCAGGCCCTATCCCCCCTTCAATTCTTTCAGTTACTAATCAGATTGAAAAAAATATTCTTTATATATTCAAGAGAACAAAAAATCCGATCAAAATATTGGTCGTTTGAACTTTTTACTTTATTTTGATCGAATTTTTTTACATCATTCATTAAAGTTCTTTAAATTTAAAGAGTTTAACCATTTCTTTCTCTAGTCTTCATTTAAAATGTATTTCAGATTTTTATAAAAATCAAAACTATACAGACTTGTCCAAAATCTTTATCGGCCGACTAGAAGCTAATTATTACATTGAGGGAAAATATTCAAATTCAAAAAGATGGATAAAACATAGTTTCATGATATATTAGCCAAGAATATAATAAAAGGTAGAGAATAAGATTATTCCAGGTAAGGATTTATTCGAATTTTGAATATAGCGGAGAGTTTATCGAAACTGAAATAATTTTTTCCGTCTTTAGTGTACAATAGTCTAGGGAACAACTCACAGGAATACTTACTTTTCAGATGAAATTTAGTACTCAGATCATTTTTTGCATATTTTTAAAGCGTGAAAGTCATTCTCCATTGTGCCCATTTTTCCCACAATATCTCACCGACATGATAAAACAACGAAATTTACCATGAAGGTCCTCTTAATGATAAGATTACTATAAAACTTGAGAAACTCATCAAATGGCCAAGACATTTATGATTTTAGTGATTGCGTAGAATATCAGAAAAGTTGGTATTAGTAAGAGGTTAAAAATTACACTCTACCCTAGGGTACAATTTCTCAAAACTGATAAAAAACTTGTTATTATAATCAAGATTTCTTGACTCTATCTGCAACTCAGCAAAAAATTTTCAACTGGCTCTGATAAAAATGAAAATAAAGCAGACTTCTAATTGACCAAACGATCTGCTTCAAGTGTGATTGGTGCAAACTTTGGGAGAAAAGTACAAAGATGCAAATTATCAGCATAAACAATATATAAATACATTCAAGAGAGAAATCAATAATAAACTTACTTCCCGATAGGAAACATGCAACATTAACAGTTCCAGGATAGGTGAGCATGGACAAGGTCAAATTTTGTCCCCTAAAGAATTCTTCATCATTATTCATCTCTGAGCGAATTAGTCCGTAAGAGCTTAATGTGCCATCAATGCCAAGTTGAATGATAAACGAGCTAAGCAGGATAATCCAAGCCCAGCCATGATCCGGTTTCTACAATAAAGAAAGAAGAATTAACACGTTGAAAATATCTTACTCTTTCAAAGTTGGAGTAAGAAGAAATTTTGAATTTCATTGTAAAAATGATTAGTTCGTAGATATTCCATGAATCTCACGTTGTAGTGTGTCACTTGATTGGATAGTGTTTGGATCGAATTTCATTTGCTAATTTGTACAACCAATAGAATTTGAGATATGAACGATTCTGTAGTGAAAATGGGAATTTTGATACACCAGATACATCGATAATGCTGATAATATTATTCTAACAAAAGTAGAACGCTGATGAGTAATTCATTAAGAAATTGAATTCATTCAAATATAAAAATATATATATCATTGAAGTTACTTACGAGTAGATTTGAAAATTAAAATGTGTAAAATACGATTGATATTATTATTGAAATATAAACGTTTCTTATATAAATATCAAGTAAAATATATAAGATATCATGCTAAATTATTTAAATAATTTAAAAACTCAATTAAATTACTCTTGTTAGGTATTATTTGTGAATTTTTGAAACAAAACAATATCGTGTTCTCTGTTGCAAATTCGAATTCATTTAGAGATTTATCGAGAAGCATAAATACAGCTAGTTCAGGACTATGGTGAACACTGGAAATATGTTGGATAATCCGACATGTTCATGGAATGACAAATTACCAACAAATGGAGATATCTGTCGTTTCTATAAGTACCTCATTGATAGGAAACCGGAATTCGTTGACAATTATAACAACATGAAGAATATCATTCAATGATTAATTGACATCTATGACTATGTTGGAATTCCCCGTTTGTCCTATGACGAGTTAAAGACTAATATTCGAGAACTTTTTATGATGAGACAACGATTATTGATCAAGAGTTTGTCAACTGAAAAACTTTACAAGCAGCTATTCCCAGCAATTGACGAAACCAAGATTCACCCAAAGTTTGATGAATACAAAATTCGATTCTTCAATGACCAGCAAAGTGTCCGCTTAATGACTATTACCTCCTACATGAAGAGGGAAGAAATAACTGAAAAATTTAGAATCGATCCTAATTCTATTGAACTGTTCAGCTTCTTACAATACCAACCAAAGTTAGTTAATCTTGACTTATTCTTTCCGTCCTGCTCAATTTTTATTTGGGCTGCATTTTCAAGAGCCTATCTCAAGAATACGATCACTTTCTCATTCGTTTACTTTGAGAATATCTAACTTGTTAAGCTAAAAACCTTTTAAAAACCTTCATTTATTAATTTTTATTATTCAAGAAAAAAGGCCAAAATTCAACCAAAAGACTCTTATCCTTACATCTCGAGAAAGTTTCCCTTGAAGACAATAGATGAACGATTAACCGAGTTAATTGCTCGCTCAGCGTAAATTCTGTTCCTTATTGCTTTCTTCTACAGATTTGAGCAAAATTCAAACCAATCAAGACTAAATCAACTTGTCATTCAGATGATAAACTCTAAAATGCCAAAGCAAACAATTGTCAACATTGTCAATGCGGAAATGAAAGAGTTTGGCTTTACAGAAATCAATCTCCTCCTCACCCCCGACACAGTGGACGAGCTGATTAAACAAATTGAATTAGAGAATCCGAAACTTGTCGCTATTGCTTTTCACAACTTTAAGCTCCTTGAGACCATAAGGACTGATGATATACTTGACTTTAGAAGGAAAATCAAAGTTTACGGCTACCCAAAGGAGAGAATCGTTCAAAATGTTATCGCCGAGAATAGCTTCGGCCGGAGTATCTCAGCCCCGCTCCTCCAGCTGTTACAAGAGGTTAATTCAGTCAAAACTCTAAGAATGTGTTGTACGACCAGTGCTGCAAACAATATTGGCAAATACTCCGGGGCTATATCTCTGCTGGAGAAATCCCTGGGCCGAAATCTTCAGAGGAATGTTTGTCTCTTGGAAACGATCGAGCGAATATTCTCAGCAGTCTTTAACCAATTCAAGAAACTGAATGCATTCTCAGGCTCTATAGAAACGCGACTTCACCCATCCAATAAAGAGACATTGGGAATATCCAAATTTTTCAAGATTCCCTTTCGAGATGACTTTTTCATCTGTGAAGAGGCTATTGAGGTATGCTGTACCAAAGAGGAACGTTTACTATCCAAATTCTTGACTCTTGTCAGTACTGGCTTCAATGAACTCACCCAGGAAGATTTCTAATTCATAAGAACTTACGATTCTGGAGATTTGGAGATGCATAGCTCCATAGCTCTTGTAACAAGCATCATTCGATTGTATTTCTCCGATGCAAATCCCGACATAAACTTGATCAACCTAGTCGAGTTCATCGTTCATGTTTTTGCACCATCCTGGTTTGATGCTCGATTGAATTCTTGCATCTCTTTCGCATCCATGGTATTCTTCAAAATTTACAAGCGAATTGAACTCTTTCCAGATGAGATCGTTTCGAAAGTAGCCTTCGAGGCGTTGGAGTTTAACTCGCACATGGCACACCCAGAAATGATTCTTCTCAACATGATGGCTCAAACTGAGAAATGGATCCGACTCAAGGCCAAACAGATTATCGAAAATATTAAAGATAAAAAGGCCATTCGTGTCTATAGGACGCCAAAGTTGGAGAGGAACGCTAGACTATTCTTTGAAATGATCAACTTTGATAATGAAGAGTTCTCTGTGCCCGCCTTGCTCTCGGATATGGATCTTACTACTGCCCCTTACATTGTATTTCACGAGATACCCTCGAATATTCAGTTTATCTACGATAAAAATTTTGATTCAAAAATCATTTCCCACAATGATGGACATGTCGGTTCTCAAATTTAAGAAAAAAAAAGAACTTATTTATCAAGAGTTAAAAAAGAGTATTTTGGCCATTTTACATATGAACTATTCAACTATTTTTTGAATTTGAAATAAAAAAGCTCAACGTTGGTTCAACGTCGTTGAATCTGAGAAATATTATTATTTATTTACTTGTACTCAAATGTCTTGACTTTACAGACTGGGTTACGACGGAATCTCAACGTAGTATTCGAAAGGATAATTATCCATTGCTTTTAAGTTAGTTGCATTGTGTGAAATTGAATTTTTTCATTATTGCGATCAAGTATTTTTCGAAGATTTCAACATCTTATCGGCTCATTTCAGATATTTATTCCTGGAGAAAAATACTGACATATTTTTAGATCTAATAATCAAACAATCATCTTCTTATAGCTTTGAGTGCAGTGTGACCCACAAACTGACCAATCAGAAAAGAGAAAAGGTCCAACCTCAAGATCCATATGATTAAGCTAGTTGAAACCTTGAGTATGCAAAGATGTCTAGTGAAATAACAATACTGTACTTGAAAATAAGATACTTTAAGTAATTTCGATAGAAAGTTTATTCAATATTGTTATAATTGATGACCTCATATCAGATAACATTTAAAAATAAACCCTATCAACAAATCAGAATGCTACACATGTTCAAAAGGCATACACTCAAATATGTTTTCATGCTAGACTTGATGAGATATTAAAATTAATGGTGAATTTTGAGTATATAAACCAAATAACTTCTGAAAACAAGCTAAAAGTTGTTTCAATTTTGAAAGATGGCAGATGAAAAAAAAAAGCTCGACTGGAAAGACTCAAACATTGCCCTGTTAGGGTCTGCAACAGACAGGCTGGCAAAATGTAAGCTTGAAACCCTTTTGATTTCTCTTCCATAGTGAAGGCTGCCAAAACTGAGGATAAATGGGAAGGCGTCTTGAAGAATGAGGACGATAAACTTTTCATCTGGAGGATTAACGTTAGTTTTAATAGGCCGTTTATGGGTAGAGTGTAATTTCTTCTCTCGCCATATAGCGATTCAAATTGGAAGCTGTGGACAAGAATGATTTTGGAAACTTTTTCTCCGGCGACTCGTACATTGTGCTAAAAGTCAAGAAGATCGATGACAAGTTGACCTACAACGTTCACTTTTGGATTGGCGAATCCAGTACTGCCGTGAGTCTTTCTCTCTTACAATTTGTTACTTTCTATCAAATTATTGGTTAGGACGAGTATGGAACTGCTGCATACAAGACAGTTGAATTGGACAGTCTCCTGAATGATGCCGCCATTCAGCATAGAGAAATTCAGGGCTACGAATCAAGTCTATTCCGATCATACTTTAATAATATTACGTAAGTTGAATACTCTTTCATTTTTCATTGATTTTCTCCAAATGTTGCATGAGTAAATTGATTTCGTTCTCAATTAATGATGAAATTTTTTACATTCTATGGAAAATCAGTTGAGAGATCATTTAAGTAAATTGTAAAATAAACTTTGTGAGTAAAATTAGAATTCTTTTGAATGAAAAGTCTAATTTCATTGGTTAATCACTCTGAGCCAATCAGATTCGAGTAAATTCTTTTGTATTTTCAGTTACTTGAAAGGTGGCTATGACACTGGATTCGTCCGGGTCACACCAAATGCTTTTAAGCCACGTTTATTCCGATTCAAGCATGAAAACAAAAAGCACATCATTGACGAAGTTCTCTTGAGCCGAAAGTCGATCAGCAATCATGATGTTTTCATCTATGACAATGGAACTGAAGCGACCCAATTCAACGGAGCTGAAGCGAACAAGGATGAAAAATTCGAAGCGGCCCAATTCTGTAGAAGGCTCGTCAGCAAAAGGAATGGAAAACTAAAGGTTAATACAATTGATGAAGGCGATGAAGACTCTGTAAGTGAAGTAATCATTTCTGGCATACTCATAAAGGCCTTATTTGTGACGTCTTCTTAGTTTAACAAGTTTTCATATTTGATCTTGATACGCATTTCGTCCCCTATTTGAATCGAAGATATTCAGATGGGTGGGTTGATTACCAAAAGACACTTAAAAGTTTATCAAGAAAAGAGAATTTAAAAACAATAAGAAATTTCCTTCTTCTCACACCTGCTAGTTTTGCGATTTTTGACTATAGGTTGAATCTTGGCATTTCGTCTACAGGTTCGAAAGAGGGTTGGATTGTTATAACCAGAGTCGGAGTTGTTCTACATTAAATTCAATCTCCTCACAAGTTAGCTATGTAATTTAAGAAATGAAATATGATATATGATAGATTTATGCATAACGAACCTAAATATGAGGTCGTTCTAATACCATGTCTGAGAAACATAGAATTGGAATTTTATTAGAATTGAATTTCTTTTACCTTTTTCAATCTATTTTTTTTTATTTTTAGAAAAAATTCTTGGATAGCCTTCCAGATGTAAAAGTCAGCGAGCGTTTAGCAAAGATAATAGCTCAGCAAAAGTTTGTCTACAAGTAAGAATATCATTTTTTAGAAGCACCTGATAAATTTATATCGATCAGTTTAAAGTTTTCATTTTTCTAATCAAAATTTCAACATTTTCTGAAGATATTTTAAAAGTCACACTTTCAACGTGTGAGAGGAATCAAATGTTATTTTTCAGGTTCACCACTAGACAAGGTAAACAAGAATGGTCGTTGAGGTTTTAGGAAATACTTCTTTATCAGGCAAAAGTTTATTTCCTATTCTTCTACCATTTTTACTGCTTGAAGAATAAATGAATCTTTCAAGATTTGAATATTGATAATTGGTTTCTTTGTCTAGATGGTGATCCTGAAAAATAGCACACACCTTGAAAATGTGACTATTGAGTCGCTTTCCAAAAACTCTTTATACATTTTTGACACCTTGATGAGAAAAATAGCTGTAATTTACTGTAGTTCAAAAATTTTAATGTTCTGATATACAAAAATCCCATTTTCCCTAAAACCATCAAAATCTACCTAAATTTCTAGGAATTTCTTTCAACATCTGAAAAAAGACTCTATTAACACTATTTTTATTCAAAATGTAGCAAAAGTCTTAATATTATCCTTTCTCGGTGTAAAATTCATTGAAAAATTGTATTATCTTCGAAATGAGACTGGGAAAAGTTGTAAAAATATGTATTACCCTACTGTAGATGATAGATGAAATACATTTTTAATTCTTTAGACTCTCCGACCATGATGGTAGTCTCGACTTTGAACAGGTATCTGATGGATCATGTCCAAGGTCAGCCTTAGATGAAGAGGATGTCTATGTTATCTCTGGTGGCTCAGAATGCTTCATCTATATTGGAAATAAATGTTCAATTGATGAGAGAAGTAATGCCTTCATCCATGCTCAGGTAAGTTTCTTTCAAGTTGAGTTAAATTATTGGACGAAATTAACTTGGCTTGATTAAACATTTATTTTGATAAATAAAATGAGTAGTGCAATTGTAATAGGTAGATTTTACAAGAGTTGATCATCAGTTGTTGATTCAACATTGTTGAAGAATAGTTTAAGCCAATTGATTTCTGATAATGATACGGTCCTTTGATTTGTTTCAAGAAAACTATTTCAACATTCACATAATTCACATGAACATATCATAATAAACTATAACTATCTTTGGTATTATTAAAGTTAATTTAGAATCTCGAATTGAATTTATCAGATCAATATAAAGGACAAACAAATGTTTCCCTCTTGATTTTGTTAAAATAAATGTTAATATTACTAATGAGTAAAAACGTGAATTTAAAAATAAACTTTATTAAAAGTAGCTTTGGTTAATCCGAGCTTAAATTCTAGGCTTGGAATATGGGAAAATCATCTATGCTAATTTATTTATTCAATAGCTTTTGAATTCGTGTACTATCCGGTATATAAATATTTGTAGTCTTCTGAAATAGTTCGAATCGGTTCAAGTAATGAGATTAAAATCCTAATTAGGAAAGCTTTTTCAGTTCTTGTTTCAAACTTTAGTTCGTAATAATAATTGGGGTTTTTAAAATTATTTCAAAAATAGAAAATTTCTATTACTCCATAAAATTAGAAAAAATTTAAAATTGTGTATAACCCTGGATCTCGAGAGAATTGAAAAATTTAATAAAAAATCTTTATCTTTTGAAAATGTACAAATATAAACTCTATTTCCTATTGCATTTAGAATCTTTTGAATAAACTTGGGTGCTCATTCATTCCAATGACCATGGTCTCAAAGGGAAAGACGACCGATACTTTTGAAAAGACCCTGGAATAGTCTGACCTGGACCAACCGCATAGAGAAAACTCTATTCAATACCTTTTTTTTGTTTTTCTGAAGAAATAATTTCATATTTTTTATGGCATCGAAAACCTTGTCAGATTTTAAGTAGTCTCTTTCAGAATAATAAAAATTTTACTCTTTCAAAATTTTCTTGATTGATTTATTTTTTTCGATGAAAAAGATTTTTTGATCATTGTTGAACAATGGTTAAACTCTTGAGCTAGAATAAAATGTCTACATCCGCTTGTTTCTTTTAAACCTATAACATTCTAAATTTCTGACTACTGATTAAAAAAGTAATTTTTTAACCCTGAAATTACTATCTTAATTTAAAAAAAGACAAAAATATGACTACAAGCCCCATCAAACACGGACAGAGGGGTTAAATGTTTTCGTTACACTTTAGGCAACTCACTTGTATATTGCATAAGCATAGACCGTATATCCTAACAGGCATATACCGAAAAGAGGCAGTCAGGAAAAATATTTTCGCTACACTTTCAACGTTGAAATTAATTACACTTTAGGCACAACATACACCTAGTTAATATGAAGATGGGAATTTATGATTTTTTTTGGAATCTAGATCAGGAGGCCCTCTTTCACGATACGGAAAAAAAAATTTAGAAAAAATCAATTTTTAAGGAAAATACGGCAAATTCAAATCTTTAAGTAGCGCCAAATTCCCATTTTTTTGAACTTTAAGTTGAAGAATTTTGCTGATTTCAATGTGAGGGAGTGATTAAAAGTTGATTTTTAGAATCAAAATTATTCAAAGAAATCAAATATGCTGAATCACTCCATAATCGTGTCAAAATCAAATTTTGATTTTTCATCATTTTCCCTACTTGAAAGTCGATGAAATTTGATATTTCAAGATCCCAGAAAAATGACGAATTTATCATATTTTTCATGATAATCATCGGTTTTTTTGACTAATTGGGATCCTAAGAATCAACTTTTGATCCCTCTCTCACATTGAAATCAGCAAAAATTTTCAACTCAAAGTTAGAAAAAAAGGGAATTTTGCGTTACTTTAAGATTTAAAATTTGCCTTATTTTCCTTAAAAATTGATCTTTTCTAAAATTTTTCTCCGTATCTTGAAAGAGAGGTATTATGGATGATAAAGGGTACAATGGCTACGAGGAAGGGTTAATCCAAATTGATGGAAGTTGTTTTTATCAAGTATCATTCATTTAAGAAAAAAAATCTAACTATTTATATTAAAAAATAGAAAGGTAACTAAAGTGCCTGGACTTGAAGGAAATACACTAAACTTCCTAATAATTGTATGTAAGTTTGACTCGCCTGTCAAAAAATGTTTAAATATCTACTAACAAGTACGTCGAAGATTTTCACATATTTTTACTCAAAATGGTCCAACTATCTTTTT
>SSNU01000070.1:0-48281 GCA_012064415.1 Gyrodactylus bullatarudis
CTTTTGATAAGTTGTATTAAAATACCATCATTTTGATTTGTAATTGGTGATAAATATCCATGATTAGTCAAATTTTCCATTAATAAAAATCTCGAGGAGATTTGAAACTTGAGCTCAGACAAACAAAAAATGAATATACGAATCTCTCTCTTATTTCTGAAGATATTCATTAATTATTAAAAGACTAGTATTTCATGTCAGAAAATTTTTAATGCAGAATTATTTAATCATTGATTTTTTAACTTTAGTTTTTTTTGTTTGAAGTGTATCTTTAAAAATTTTTAAATTTTTTAAAATCCTTCTAGATTAATCTCAGTTTCACATTTGATTCTCGGGGCTAAAACTTCGACAGCAAATTTTTTGGAAATCTCGATTTCATCAAAATTCGTAAATGTTAAAGATTTTTTGGAATCCTACACATGCTGCCCAATTTTACAAGTTGAAGATAAAAATTCTAAAAAAGAATTTTTTAATGAAAATATGTCATTTTTCAAATTTCGATTTGGCGCCGAATTCTCAATTTTTGGACTTTGAGATGAAAAATTTTGCTGATTTCAAAGTAAGAGTGTGATCAAAAGTTGATTTTCAGGATCACAATAAGACAAGGAAGCCAATATCGAAAATAGATTTTTCGAAATTTTTTTAATTTTCTAGTAGTAAAAATGATCAAAAAAGGAAATTAGACTCCCAACTAAGATATGCATAAGAGCAGATTTAGCCTATTCGGCTCTCTTGTCTTATTGTGATCCTGAAAATCAACTTTTGACCACTCTCTTACTTTGAAATCAATAAAAGATTTCAGTTCAAAGTACAAAATAATGGGATTTTGGCGCCAAATCGAAATTTGAAAAATGACCATATTTTTCATAAAAAAATTTTTTTTCTGAATTTTAATCTCCAACTTGTACAAGTGGACAACATGAGTAGGATTCCAAAAAACCTTATACGAATCATATACGAATTTTTGATGAAAAAATCGAGATTCACGTAAAAATCACAGATTCCCAACTTCATATCAATTAGCTTTATAAATATTTTTGATTAAAAAATGAGATTTTTATAAACACCATAAATTTTCGAAAATAATTTTAATAATTTAGATCCATAGAGTTTACATTCTTTTTGTAATTTTTCCTGCTGCTTCAAAATGCATCTAATCAGATTTTTTTTATTGAAAGAATGTTTGAAATGTACCTATATAATGAAACTTAATTGAATTTGTCAAACGAATCTTAATCCTTTTCATTCCTTAAGTCGACTTTTCAATCTTTTTTTGACAGAATACAGTGATCAGATCAGAAAATTAATCTTTTTGTTCTCTGAGATGTTTTGATAACTCATTTTTGATTGAGGCTCTACTGATGGACATAATAAGATATGAGATATCTTTATTTATTCCCTTTGGTATAACTGAACTGATATGTACGTATTTGACACATTGAAGAAAGTGAAATGAGGCTTGTAAGTGTGACTATTGTTGGTTGGTATAACCCGTTGTGAATGTATGATTTTTACAAATAAAGCTAGTATATGAAGTTTAGAATTTTTAATATTTACAAAAATTAAAAATAATTTTTTAATCTAGGTCCTCTTTTAAGAGGAAAAAATCTGAAAAAAACTTTTCGTGGCGCCTAATTCACATTTTTTCGAACTTTGAGCCCAAAATTTCTGTTGATTTGATACAGTTTTTTTGTCAACATTAGACAAGGAACCCGATTTCGGAGTAAAGTCTCAGGAGGAAAACATTTATTCATATTTAAGAGGAACATTTATCGCAGATTATCTAGCAGTGTTCTTGGAAAGCCTCCCTCTCACATTTGCTGCATGTTGTTCTGGTTTTCCTGACTTTGTCTCTTGAAAAGAAAGCACAACGAGCTTTGCTTACAGGAAAAATTCTTTGTTTCTTGGACGGTGGGTGTACTGGCAAGTGGTCGACTTATGAAATTCCCATGAGTTTCTCTGAAAGAGATTTCTAGAATATTTTTTTCTAGTTAGTATCAGGACATAACCTTTCTTGCTTAACGTAACAATAAAAACGTTTTAATTGAGTCACAGGTCAAATTTTACACCAATGTTACTTAGATCGAGTCCTAAATAAAAATTAATTAATCATTGAGATATTCTCTTTAATTTAGGACAAATGAATTACAGATTATCTGTTTCCAATGAAGAACTCATTGTGAGGATTCAGAAGACAAGTGAATATTTAGTGATAAAGCTTATATTTCACCGGATCTCATCAGACTCTTACACCGGCTAGATATATTTACAATTTTAAACCTGATAAAATGTTTAATAAAATCCTCTGATTGGTTCAATCGGATTTTAGCACAATAAAGGGGGAAGGAAGGATTGGTTGTTTGTCTCCTAAGTCGCAGGAGACACCAATGTTACTGATCGAGCCCTAAATAAAAATTAACTAATCATTGAGATATTCTCTTTAATTTAGAACAAATGAAATACAGATTGTGCAGTAGTGGTTTATTTTCATCATCAACAGACCATAAATAATACTCCTGGAATATTTGAAAGTAAAAAATTCACATTCTTAGAAATAAAGTTATACCCTCGGTATACGCTCTAAAAAATTTTCCAACTGCTAGTTACTTGATTTCATTGAAACTGGATTAACCGATGAATTTGCTTATTGGGGAGTGGTTAAAGTTTCAACTTTTAAGACTAAGACTTTTTCCCGTTTAAATCAGATAAGTTTACATTGCTTGAGTAATATGGAATTGAATTCGGACGATTCAATGTTAGATAATATTATCTAAGATGATATAGTTTTTCAAAGTTATGATTTATTACTTGCTTAGAAAGAACGAAACAGTCATTAAATTGATGAGACATACTTTTTTCAGTTTTTTTAATCAACTCTTGAGTTTAAAAATTGATTGAAAATAAAAATTTAAAATTTTGAAAGAAGTAAAAGCTAAAAAGAAGACATAAAGTTCGTTGATATGAAGTAGGGAATCTATGATTTTTGATGAAATCTCGATTTTTTCATTAAAAATTTCGAACATGTTTAAGATTTTTTAGAATCCTAATCATGTTGCTTACTTTTACCAGTTGGATATAAAAATCTTAAGAAAAATATTTTTTTGAAAAATATGGCCATTTTTCAAATTTCGATTTTGAGCCAAAATTCCATTTTTTCGAACTTTGAACTGAAAATTTCTATTGATTCAAAGTAAGAGAGTGATCAAAAGAGGTTTTTCAGTATCAAAATTAGATAAGAAAGCTGACTAGCATCGTCAAATTACCGACAGTTATCCCATTTTTAAGAGATTTTGAGATATCGAAATTTCATTGATTTTGAACTAGAGAAAATGATCAAAAAGTCGAATTTCAGCTCTCAAACGATAATAAGGCTATGCATCAGATAAGACTTAATATCAATTAGCTTTAGATAAAAAAGCTCACATAGACAAGGGTAATTAAAAAATTTTATGAAGAATTTTATCTTCACCCACAAATCATTTTTTAAATTTTTATGGAAAATATTTCTTGAACAGTATATCTGGTCACTGTTAGATAAGACCTTTTTTACTTAGGAATTCGAGTGAATTTTCAGATGTTTGTGAAAGATTACGCATAGCATCTTGATTCAAGCGATAGATTTTTTCTAAAATAATTGGACATTTTCAGGATCACCGTTATGCTTGAAGGTTAACTTAATCAAATCGATTGTCAAATTTGGAAATTTTGGAAACATTTCTGTTCATAGTCACTTACTAGCAAAGTGCTATTAGATAATGTTTCATATGAGCTATAACTTGATGGGGATTTTCTTCACGCACCTAGAAATTTGATTCTCTTATAGAATTGACAATTGCTTGTTATATTTCCAAGGACTTTAATTCGAGGTAAATAAATTTTCTCAAAACTCCATGGATTGTAGAAAAAATCAAAGGTCCTGGCATAATAATTACACGGGTAGTGATTTGGAAAAAAAATTTATAAGATCTTGATCAGGTTTTACTTTTCGAGAATAAAATTTCGTGCTGATTTCAGATCTGCTTTCAGAATTTCGCTAATTATCAAACATTTCATTGCCAATCAAGCTTGAATCCTGTTAAAATTCACTACATTATGGTATCAAAAATTCAGAGACAGGAATTATTTGAAATTTAGCATGATTTGAAAATACCGAATAAAATATTAATGAGAATGCATCACGAATACAGTTTAACATTGAGGAATGTATGTTTGGAAGAGCAATCATTATGGTAACCAACCAAGCAAAAGATCATACTTGAACGATTCTTTTCGATTATCCTTATTTATGGCCTGTGCTAACAGGAGTTTTTCAATATTGTACATATTTGACATATTTTCAAATAAATTTCTAGATTACCTCAAAGTTTGCTTCACGTTTGAAAGATTCCATCCGCTTTCATTTTATCAATAATTTTTATGCCTTATCTTTTATAGATAGATACGCAAAAATGCTGTTACCGAGTATGGTTTTTCGATAAAGGTTTCTTTCTATTTTCTCTTCGATTTCTGTGAGTGGTTTTGCTAAAATTCTTTCTTAATCTTTTATAGGAATTTATGGGCTCATTTCATCATGGTATTTAAAAAGTATACCAGGCCATCTTAGTAAATTCTCATCTTCATTTCAACTAGATTTAATTTTTATTATTCGTGTTATTGTTTTCATCATATACATGACGTCTATTCCTGTCAGATCTTATAAACAGTGATAAGTAATATTTTTGGTCGATACATGATTTATTAATTAGCAAAAATTATTCAACTGAGCTGAAATCTACATCAATCTCGATCCTCATGATTCTACAATGGAATCAAACGCTGATATTTTTAGCTGAATTATCTTCAAATTTAATTACAACGCAATAAAAAATTTGAAAAAAAGCCATCTTTTTCACTGTAATGGAATTTTGTTTTAGAAATAATCAAGATAAACAAGTCTCCATGGAAATCATTGAGTGCAAAAGAACGAATCCTTGAACATTGACAAATACTTTTTGATCTGATTATTGTCACTAGGATGAATTGAAATGAATAATTTCTCCACTAATTAGTTCTAATCATTTCTCAGTGATGGAATCAGTTATTAGTTCTTGGAAAATTATAATCGTTAATCAGGTCTTGTACTCAAATTTACCTATGTTTTGTACATTTTTTTATTCATTTTCAAAAAAGAGAATATTTAAAGTTGTACAATTTAATAAGCAAAATTATCCAAAATCGAATAAGTCTTCCAAAGATAATTTCTTACTATTTTACAATTATCTAAATTACCAAAATATGATTTACCTAACTGTATGAATATAGTCAGTGAATTTTTTCTGTTGGAAAATAAATCTGTATTGAAAAATAGATAATTTGTACAATATAGAATATAGAAATAAGTAATCTGGATTATTTATGTAAGCATCTATGAATAAAAATGTTCGAATGGTAATCAATATGGCAATTCGAGTCTATTAGTTAGTAACTTTGTAGTGGATGTAAAAAGGTCATTAAAAAATCATTCTGGAATTTTAATCTAGGTCAGGATATAAAAGAGAAATCGAGTTATCAATTTAAGAGCGAATATGGCTCATAATGGTCTTTAAAGAGGTAAGGTTATCACAGTTCATATTTATCCTTAAAGATGAACGTAAAAAGTGTTTATCGTAGGATACACTTCTTAAGGAATAGAAGAGGATTCAATGAATTTTTTTACAATAGAAGCTTCTAACCCAAAGAGGGCTAAGACCGAAGACCAAAATGCGAGAATTGTAGGATTCCAGGTCTGGATAGACCCAATATAAGAAAGAAGCTTGGATTCTTTCTAAATCAAGGGCTTGAGTATGGGTCAGGTTCGTGAGAAGTGGAGCAAAATAATCAAAGTTATTCAGGAATAAGAATTTGTAGGCCTCAAGTCTTAGATTGGGCGTTTTAGAGAATTTTAAAATGGCAAATATTGATTTTGGAGAGATTTGAAAATAGATCTATTTTTAATTTAGAGTTGATACCGAAACCTAGATCTAAGTTAAAGGAGAGGAAGTAGAAGAGATTCAAGGAGGGTTGCAGGGAGACCCAATGGGAGCATTATTTTGCCTATATCTAATATACCATTTGTAAGTCTATTTCGTACAATAAAAGAATCAATTTCATTTATTTGCATTTAAATTTCATGTAACAAAACTTTCAATTTAGTAGTGTTATTGAAATTTACATATCGCACTCTGTTACATAGGAAGAATTTTAAAATATTTATTGCATAAGGATCAACTTTTCTGTATTTAAGAGAATTTTAGTTTATCAAACGCCTTAGAAATATCCAATGGATCACTATAAAGTAGTTATTTTTAAGCAAGGACGAGGAGTAGTTTAAAAAGGCAAGCATTTTACTTAAGGTGTTTTTGCCAGCTAAGAATCCATATTGATAGATAACTAGAAAAGGGACTAGGTAGGCAACAGATTTCGTTAGTAATGAACCTATCAAGGATCGATAAGAAATGCATTATGAAACATCGTAAATTGATCCTTTAATAAAACTTTTATATCATGATCGAATTAAATTTTTAGAATTATTTTTCTTTCGTCTATAGTCAAAATCTACAACATTTTTTAAACATATTTTTAGAAAGGATTTTTCCAACTTAACTACACCTAATATGAAGATAGGAATTTATGATTTTTACAAGATTCTTAAATTTTTTCATCAAGAAATCAAATTTGAATAAGATTTTTTGAAATCTAGATCATGAGGCCCTTTTTTCAGGATACAGGGAAAAAAATTAGAAAAAATTCAATTTTTAAGAAAAACACGATAAATTTGAAATCTTTAAGTAGTGCCATAATTCCATTTTTTTAAACTTTGAGTTGAAAATTTTTATTGATTTCAATTTGAGAGAGTGATCAAAAGTTGAGTTTTACGACTAGACAAAGAAATCAAATATGCTAAATCTGGTTTTGAGAATAATCATGAAAAAATTAAATTTTGAATTTTTGATCATTTTCCCTACTTGAAAGTCGATGAAGAAAAGATCCCTGAAAAATGAGGAATTTAGCAAAATTTTTACGATGATAATCGGTTTTTTTGTCTAACTTCGATCCTAGAATTCTACTTTTGATCACTCCCTCACATTGAAATCAATAAAAATTTTCAACTCAAAGTTCAAAAAAATGGGATTCCAGCGCTACTTAAAGATTTCAAATTTGCCGTGTTTTCCTTAAAAATTGATTTTTTCTAATTTTTTTTCTCCGTATCGTAAAAGAGGGCCTTATAATCTAGACTTCAAAAAATCTTGATCAAATTCGATTTATTGATGGAAAAATCAAGAATTTTGTAAAAACCATAAATTTCCATCTTCATATTAACTAGCTTTAAAATTGGACCGTTTTTCGAATTTCAAAATTTTTATTGGTTTCAATGATTTGAAGCAGCTAAATGCAGATATTTGCAGGTTTACGTAAAAATCATGAATTCCCATATTCACCGAGAATAGCATTTTATATTTGTTGTAAGGTACATTTTTAATTTTTGATGATCAATACCTAATGTACATTAGAATGATTAGAGACATTTTAGCTTATAAAATAAGAGGAAAAATCTATAAAGCTAGTCTTGATTTATTATAAATACATCTTCTTTTGTTCGTTTGAAAAAAATTAAGATACAGTCAATAACCAAGAGAGAAACAAGAATAGTGGAATGACAAATCAGACGTAACTTCTCAAAAATAGTGGAATGATATGGTGTATTCGAAGGTATATAAGGCAATTTCATACCCTCACACACATCCATGTGTTTGACTCAGAATCTTAACATTGAAGTATAGGGAGGGTAATTATGATTAAGTCGTATGCAATGAAACCAGTAATTAGCTATTGAAGTTAATTTTTTAACATTACAAAATAGAAAACAAGAGAGTACATGTTTTTCAAGGTTTATGATATGAGTCATATCTTATTTTTCATTATTTTGTGTAAAATTGATAGAGTACTTTTTTCCATCTTGGATCAACTGGTCAGGATGAAAATATTTTCTTCTGTGTTCATTATTTCGAATCAGTGAGGCTAGCTGTACATTATAATGTACTGTATAATTATACAGTGTATAATGATGGAAGAGTGCTTATCGGAGGTGTTTTTATGCTTATTCATTTTCCTTGTAGAAAATAGTATTATCAAGCAAAAGTTGAAGTATTATTCTTGATTACTAATCAGTAATTATAATTATAATAAATAACCTGATTAGTGTGGCATACATTTCAGATGCCATTTCTTCTCTCAACTTGACAGGTCAGTAATCAAGATTAAATTTATAATTTATCTTATTATTACTAATAATTATTATAATTTATTAGGGATAAAAAAGATAAGAAATTAAACAATTCGAATTTTCCGCGATGGAAAATTATTCAAAATTACAAAAATAGGCTAAATTCAAAAAATTTTGTTTTTTCAGATATTGAAAAATATTAGCCAGTCATAAAAATCCGATTTTTTAAACGATGTAAAGCTATCGTTGATATGAATATGGAAATTCTATTGATGGATTCTATTGACATTGTGAAGATAGTCAGCAGTTTTTCTGTTAGAGAATCGTGAACAAGATAGTATAAAAGATGAAGCTGAATAATTGAAAAGAATCTTTTCTATTAGAAAATAATGAATAAATATTTGAAAATATTCCCCGCTAAATATTTATAGTGTACTGTATTCCTAATTTATAGTTCTAGGTCTATGAGAAGAGAACTTTTCATTACCTGATATAGATCAGGATATATGATATAATTAGAGTATGTCATATTAACAGCGATTCAATTAATCGACGCATACTCAGTAGGGATAGATTTTTCAATTCTAATATGTTTTCAATAAAAAAATTCTGTTTTTCGTCTAATATAAGATTAAAAGCTTACAAATCACTCATACTCCCTCTCTTTGATTATATTTTTCCAATCTTCCAACCTGAAATTAATAATTCTCAATGTTTGGAAATTGAAAGGATCCAATATAGATTCTTACATTCTATTTTCCCTCACCTTGACTCCTATAATGCACTCATTTCTGTCTCAGGGCTTCAACCACTCTGGGAACGCAGATATGAATTTGTGGTAAAAAAATTTACAGAATCTTACACCACATTACAAAGTAGCTACCATTTCCGTAAGGTAAGATTTGAAGCTAATTTTCTATTGTCTACATTTAATACTATTTACTCAAAATTCGAATTGGCCAAGTGTGAAAATCTTACGAATTTAAAATTAATAATGTCCCATATAAGATCCAATTTAGACTATTCCATGTCTCTTCTTTATTCTCATCTTCAAAAGCCAGATGATTAACGAATTTCTTACAGACTTATTCGCATTTTATTTTTTATTTTTAAGCAAATTGCTTTGCCCACAAAACTAGATATTGACAATTATAAAAATTTATGAACAGATTTACATTTTATTTTATATATTTATATTTTCTTTCAAAAATAAATTTGTCTAACAAAAAAAATGTTCAATTTACAGTAAAAATATTTCTATTGAAACATCTTATTTTTATTGAAACACGAATATTTACCCCCTAATTAAGTATTATTTATCTCGACCTATCTAAATGTATAGAAATCACTTGCTGCATTCTGATTGGTCGAGGCAATACTTAATTAGGAGGTAAATATTCGTGTTTCAATAGAAATATTTTTACTGTAATTTTCCCTAGGAAAAAATTTGGTTCTAATTATATAAATATTTTGAGCTTGCTGACTCGAAGTCATGGTAGTGTTAAGAACGAACGAAGGATTATTGGTGAATAAAGCTTTATTTTCGTCGGTTCTCTTCAGACCAAACACCGACTTTAGATATATTTATATGCATGCAAGATTAAGGAACATTATAAAATCTGACGAATAGCAATTAATCATCCAAGATTGACCAATGGGGGTTGAGTGTGCTCATACTCTTGGGACTGTGAGGAATACATCTATTGTCTGATTGTTAGTTGGTTTTCTCTGTTTCCCCTTTCTTTTTTGTTGCTTAGGTGATGTCGACAGATTTCTTTTTCGTGATGGAGTAGGGGCTTGTACTTCTGGCGGAGAAAAAAAAATCCCTAGGAAAAAATTTGGTTCGAATTATATAAATTTTTATTCAAAATTATTTTCTGTTAAAGTGGCAAAAGTTTAAAATTTCTATTGTTAATGGCATTGTCTGAGTGATAAAACTGTTTATATCATCTAATGGACAACAATTTATATTTCATCAGAAAGACATGCTGGTGATATCGGAATTTGATGATCGTGTATAATCTCATCAAAATTAACTACACTTGTCTCATTCGAATAATCCAATTTCTGGTTAGAGAACACAAGTATGCTACGAGATATATAATGTATTACTCAGGCACGTGATTTAGAAAGAATCCAAGCCTGCTTCTTGATTCTTATAATTTTGGTCTCAGGTCTGAACCCTCTATGGGTTAGAAGGTTATAGTAAAAAATTTTATTGAATCCTCTTCTATGATTGAGCATGTGTATTCCTTAAGAAGAATAGCTTATAATAAACATTTCCTACTCTCAGCTTTTAACATGATTAAAGATAAATGTGACATTATGAACTGTGATAATCTTCACTCTATAAAGACCATCAGGAGTCATATTCGCTCTAAAATAGACTATTCTATTACTCTATTATATCCCGATCTTCACTAAAATTCCCGAATGATTATTGTAAAAATTTTGAGATTAACATGCCAGTTACAATTTAAAAACTGATTTAATAGTCTCATGTGCGATATTTTAAAGATCACTCATCCAGTTATTTTTGTTTTTTCAAGAAAACTAGATTAAAATTTTTATTTATTTTTCATATTTTTCATTGTGCATATTTATCTATCTGTATAATCAGTCTCTTTGTCATCTTCTAATTCAATATCTGAGTGATCTGGATTTGGTTAATGAATAAATTGGGCCATTTCTTGTTTTCCTTATATCAAATTGCCCGGTGTGGCGCAGTATTATCTCTCTCACCTCTCATTCGGACCCTCTTACTCTCGATCCTAGGTTCAAACCCTCCCACACCGGGCACATTGAACACTATTTCCCTGTTCCCTTATTTGTACAAATCAATATAAGTGTTTCAATTTCAAAAAAAAATTCACTTTCCATATCGTTGATTACCGATCGGTCGTATACGACCTCAATTTAAAACCGAAATAACTTCTACGGAACCAATCATATTCAAGTGTACAGAATAGATTCATGTAGTTGAACTAATGATGATTATAATTAAAAAAAACCAAAAGAATTTGATGAGTATCTTGGACGATGATTAGGCCAGTAACTGGCAACTTAGGATCAAAATGACATTCAGAGAAAAGGGACTAATATTTCACAAATTACCATTCATAATAATAATACTGCGCCACACCGGGCAATTTGATATAAGGAAAACAAGAAATGGCCCAATTTATTCATTAACCAAATCCAGATCACTCAGATATTGAATTAGAAGATGACAAAGAGACTGATTATACAGATAGATAAATATGCACAATGAAAAATATGAAAAATAAATAAAAATTTTAATCTAGTTTTCTTGAAAAAACAAAAATAACTGGATGAGTGATCTTTAAAATATCGCACATGAGACTATTAAATCAGTTTTTAAATTGTAACTGGCATGTTAATCTCAAAATTTTTACAATAATCATTCGGGAATTTTAGTGAAGATCGGGATATAATAGAGTAATAGAATAGTCTATTTTAGAGCGAATATGACTCCTGATGGTCTTTATAGAGTGAAGATTATCACAGTTCATAATGTCACATTTATCTTTAATCATGTTAAAAGCTGAGAGTAGGAAATGTTTATTATAAGCTATTCTTCTTAAGGAATACACATGCTCAATCATAGAAGAGGATTCAATAAAATTTTTTACTATAACCTTCTAACCCATAGAGGGTTCAGACCTGAGACCAAAATGCGAGCATTATAGGAATCAAGGTCAGAGTAATCCTTCTATAATCCCAGTTTACTATCTGAAGACAAGCTTCCTCATAACATTGATGTTGTTAGATTGATAGGTGATTGACTGTGTTTTTTTTCAGATTTTACAATTTTTTTTTGATAGACAATATCTATTTAAAACTAATTTTGTACAAAATAAATAAAAATAGAGAGGTTCTGTACAAGGATATACAAAATAAATTCAATGTTATCTGGATAAGTTGGCAATAAATAAATTCAATTTCCGAAAAAAGGTTTTATGAAAGAATTTAAAAAAATAACATATTGACTAAATAAGCCCTTCAAGAAATTTCATTAAATCATTCTGGAATTATTGAAGATAAAGTAGAGTTTTTGTATAATCTAATTTAGATCTAATATGCAACATGATTGCCTTAATATTGGTCAAATCATCGCATTCTGATATTTTAAATTTGTTTTCAATCATGTTATATGTAGATAACAAATAATGATTGGAGAAAGAGGGAGATCTAAGATTATATGAATTTTCAAAAATGTTGGCTGATTTTACAAAAGTTTTTGTAATTATTGCGTATCTTCTTACCCATAGAGGGTTAAGTCCAGATATCAAAATTCGTGCATTATACGAGTCTAAATCTGGATAAAGAAAATACAATTTTCAATTTCGTATTTTTCAATTCTCTTTCATTTGTTTTTTTTGAAATCGAACATTTTTATTTATATACAGAATTATAAAGATTAATGATTGTACAAATAAGGGAACAGGGAAAGAGTGTTCAATTGAAATGAGTATATAATAAATTTTAATTATTTTCTCTGGAAAGAATACGAAATTTAAGCTTGACTTTCAGACCATCCTTCCTTCATCCGAGATTATAATCTGTTTAATAATTCTTAAAGGAGAAATTTAATTTCTTCCTTCGGAAAAAACGTAAAAATCTTATGTCTAACAAAAAAATGATTGTAAAATTAAGAGAACAGAGAAAGAGTGTTCTATGTGCCCGGTGTGGAATAGGGTTCTTCAGATTCAGATTCCGTCCGAAAATTTCCGAATCGCCACAATTTGACTTCAGATATAAACAAAAAATAATTTTATAATAAGTTCACATTTGTTTTATTATATATAAAATCTTCATATTTGTAATCAAATAACAAGCCTCTTCTAAATTAATGATGTCTAACCAAGCTATCTCCTTGGTAGATTATTACCATTATAACTTGTGTAGAATTTTACCATAGACAAAGATACAATGATCAATCTTGGAAAGGAGATAGGTGTGGAAGATGGTCCACAACCTGAGTCTTTTTTTCTGACTTGTAAATATTGCTCGGCGCATGTTTATGGTAAAAAAGAAGATGTTTATGCAGTTCTTGGGCAGCATTTCTGCACTAATCATTCTCAAGAGGTTGTTTTAACAACTAAGAGGAGAGCTGATGTAACATTAGTTCCGGAGATTCCTCTCGAATACGAAGATATGGTTCAATGCAGCCAAAAATATGAATAAATATTATTTTTCAAGTTATTTCATGTCTTATTGAAAAAATAAAAACAATATATTATAAGAATCTATTTGGTAAAAACAAAAGTTTCTGGATAATTGTGATAAAATTTTGCTATTTTTTATCAAAATATCTGTCAGAAATGAACTCATTTCTCTTTATCACGTTAGCAATAGCATCCTTCATCGTCTTACAAAATATCTCTTTTTTGACATTACGTGGGTCAAAAGAAAGCATCACCAAATGGTATCATTGCATCACATGATTTGGGTCGGGATATCCTTTTGTCAGGTGCCCGGTTCATGAGTCGGCCTCGATCAATAATCTTGTTCAACACCTGTAGGTCGTTCTTCACATTGGTGTCATCGATTTCTTTCCTTCTGTTCCAATGCCTTGGGAAATGAAATTTTATAAAACGAACGTTATTTATGTTTAAAAACTTACTACAATTGGGTTATATTTCTCTGAGAAATGAGGCCAAGAATTAGCTAAAACCCTATAATCACAGAGAGTCACTGGTAGCATTGTTGGACTGAAAATGTTCTTGGCTGTCTTAAAAGCTCGTTCACAGAAAGCGTTAGACATTAGAAGATTTAAATAAGCCCTTGCAACATCGTACAGTATTGGAAACTGGGGTTTCAGGCTTCTCCATTGGACATCAAGGGGCTCTTTGAAGCAGACATTTGATGGCATCATTGAGAGGTACCCATTCACTTCTCTCTCCAGTGGCAAAGCATCATCAGCCTTAACTTTGGTCAATGTAGATTGACAAAGATTCATACAATATTCATCAAAATCGATAATCCTTGTAGACGTTCCTGGTCTATTGCTTATTGAGGAACTAAAGGCAATATTATCATTAGATTTTATATGTACTCTATTTTTAATATTTTACTTACGCTGGATTATGATTATCCACAATGAATCTAAACTTTTCGTTAATATACTCAATTATTACATTAACGGTTGCCTCATCACTGGCAATGAACGATCCTCTGTACTTAGGATTCAAGAAAGTTCCCAGTACAAGAGTAAAATATGATCTGCCAGCTTTTGGATAGGCAACTTCCAGTAAATGACTCAGGGTGAATATGAACTTGTATGCTTCTCTGGTTATTGACTTGGCTGCTAAGAAGCTTATACAATTGGCTTGGATACACATAAGATGAGGGATGATCAAATCTATTGTTGCATACTGATCACCCTCCATCATGTCTGAAAATTTCTTGACCAGCATTAAAATAGGTAGTAAATCCCCTATTACTTGAATTTGGCGTAAAGACAAATAAGCTTCTCGCTGTGAACCACTAGCATTGAAGTCAACGGACATCTCGGTGATAACATTTCTTAGTTGATAACAACGAGCCAACACATCACAAACATAAAGCCATCTAGTCTGGACTGGTTGAACAAAACTAGATGGAACTCCGTTAACTCGACATCTTTCAACAAACGTTTTCCTTAATGTGGCAGAATTAAGGATGCCACATGTACGATTTATGGCTTGTTCTATCTCTTTCATTTCAAAACACACATCAAAAGCCGATTTAAATATTAAAGAGAGATTGTGATTGACGCAATACAGGGACTTGTTGATGATTTTTCCCTCTAAAGCAAGGCGTATCCCTTTTCGAGTTGCTGCCTCTGCATCACTTATAACACATTTCATCGGAATCTGTTTCAGAAGCGGAAAGGCATCTAATACTTCAGCAATAATGTTGCGATAAAAAACACCATCCTTGCTTTCCGTAGTATGTGAGAATGTAGGAATGAAAGTTTTTACATTGAAGTCCTTATCCAGGTATCGAACAATGGATCCAACAAAACTTTGTCCATTGATATCGCTAGCGTCAATGCCGATTACTATTGATACCACACCATCAATGTCTTCCTTAAGCAGATTTGTTTAAAAATAAAATTTATAAAATAAAAAATATTTGAAAGTTTGCAAATATTACTCACAATCATAGATTTTCCTATGAATAATTTCTCTGCAAGGAATGACTGGAAATACATCTCTGGTGTGAAAATGGAAAGAGTTGGCAATAACGTTTTCACAAAATATTGGAAAAAGTTGCTTCGTATTATTTCCACTGCACCCGGGAAGATTGTAAGAGCATTTGTTAATACAAAATTGCAGACCATTTGGTCTGCATGATCTTTGGCTAGTTTTGGCTGCATGTTTCTTTGCTTAAGAAGTCTAGTACAAATATCATGTCTTTTTTTCCATTCTTCTGGTTTGGTTTGTCGAGTGTACTCTCTATGGTACGAAAATGATAACTCATCTTATTCCGTTTGTAGCAATCCACTGTTTCGAATTCAGGACTTTTACAAATATTACAAACCCAAATTTTCTGTTCACGATTTTTGAGGGTTGTCCAAGTATCCAACCAAGATGAACCGAATCCCTCGTCTGGAATTGCATCAGAAGAAATTGAAACCTCCATGATATTGTTTATTGACAATTCCATTTGTGATAGTGTTGGAAGCGGCAAATTATTTGATGCTCGTATAAAGCTTTCATAGTCTTTCAAGACTTTATCACGAGCTTCACTCTTTGACATATCTCTTAATCCTGTGTGACTCTTAACCAAATGACGATTAAGAACATGATATCGTTTCATATCAGATTCAATAAACTTTACTTCAGGATGGAATTTGCACGTAAACAAATTTTCTTGAACTTCACTCCGATTAAATAACAGTCCTAAAAAATAGGGAAGCTCCTTAATAACCGGTTGACGACTAGCTGAAGTGTCCGAAGTTTGAGAGTTACTCCTGGATCTATTATGATCAAAGCTCGAGGAACGATAGATAGGTCCAGAGAAGATCCTAGGTATCCTTAGAGAAGGTTCTTGCGAAGCAGAAGGTATAAAATCTCTTTTAGACATTTTGTAAACTCTTTAATTTTAATTTGAATTGAATAAATTAAATATTATTTTCAACATAAACAAAATATTTCATAAGATCATCAGATATTTATTGTTGTTTGAATGATTTTTATTTTGGGACTTTTTCGGTTTTTTTCAGACGGATCCGAATCTGAAAAATCTGAAGGTACCTAGTGTGGAAGGATTTGAACCTTGGACCGAAGGTAAGGGGTCCGAGGTGGGAGAGATACCACTACGCCACACCGGGCAAAATAAATATGAATAGTCTAATTTTTGTGCAGAATTGAAAAGAAATAAAAATTATCAGGAAATATTTATTCTATCAAAAAATATTACAGCATCATTTTTATTTAAAAAAGGATTACAACTAATTTAAGATCATTTTTACCTGTATTATTATTAGTAGACTCGGATGAAATTTCGTAAAACAGATGAAACTGCCTGTAATTTCGTTTAAATAATCTTTGAGCTATTTCTAAATCATTCCACCATGTCTGGCTGAGTCAAATCTTTAAAAACGATTCTTGTATCATATAAACAAAATTTCGGAAATTTTCAGATTTTGAACGTTTTTTATTTTAATTTTTGTTAATTATATTCGATTTATGCAGTTATAAATAGTTTAAATATTTTATTTAAATAGTTTTTCATATCTTGGATTTTGAATGTAAAAGATTAATGAAAATATAAATCAAGAGAATAAGAACGTTCAAAATTTGAAAATTTCCGAAATTTTGTTTATATGATACAAGAATCAATTTTAAAGATTTGACTCAGCCAGACATGGTGGAATGATTTAGAAATAACTCAAAGATTATTTAAACAAAATTACAGGCAGTTTCATCATGTATAAGAAATTTCCTCAAAGTCTAATCATTAGGGCGATTTAAAAAATTACAAAAAAATTCAAGAAAATCGCAAAATTTTGTTAGAAATCGGTATTTTTTGTTTTCTTTGTATTTAATTCAATTTCAATGAGTCTATTTGAATTCAAAATGGTATAATTTTTAAGAAAAGTTTTCGAATTTTTGAAAATTTTTTTTTCACATCTACTACAGCCTATCAACTAATCATATTGTGCAGGATTGGTTTCATATTTTTATTTTTTAACTCTCAGCGAATCCAATTATAGGCGGATTGAGTAAATGGCCAGAGACATAAAAGAAGAAAATTATTCAACTATCAACTCTTGAGAAAATGAAAAGGCTTACTTAGACAGCTACTCAGGTGAGAATTTATTTTTTATCAAGTAGAAGAGTTAGGAAAGAATCGCAAAAACGTCGCAACCGGTTTGAAAATCGTAAATTCATTTTGGTTACTAGCAATGTTAGAAATAAATTTTTTTCAATTTTTCGAATGAGGAGATGGAAACAAGCAACATACCAAAAATCGCAAATTTACTGCCCTAACTATCATTCTTCAATTAAATCTTCCAAATTCAAAGCAAGAATGTAAAATTTTTCACATCTTATTAGCTCATTCAGTTTTAGAATTAAAAAAAAAATTTTTTTCTGTGAATCCGGAGAAAAATATTGAGTTTTTTGTAAATTTGGTAAATTCTCATTTCCATGTCAACTACTTAGCCGGAAAAACTATTTTTTCAAGATTGAATAAATTCCAGGAAAAATAGCTTATTTCCTAAAATCTCGCATATGGCAATTAATAGCTTGGTAAATAACTATAAAAAAGGTTAATTTGTATTTACACTGGCTTGTTCTTGTTTATTTAGCTCTACTCTACGTATAGATGGAAAAGAAGGAATTCTTTAGTTATTCGATAAAAAAATAATTTGATTGTTCACTTGTCTATCATTGATTCTCATAATTTTTTCCATGATTTGAATTGTTTTAATTGAGTATATTTTGATATTTCTATCTTCTACTTTTTTCCCTTCGAGTTTTAGATAATTTTAAAGTCAACAAAATTAGCTTGTGTGAAATTCGATCATTCCTATCCTAGTAGTTACTATTAGTTATACCTCTATAAAAAAATGTCTTCTCTTCACTAATAAATAAATGTGCCTCTGAAGCGTTAAATTTTCACAAAAATTAAAAATTCGCTCAATTCAATAGAGAATTTACTGCTCATTTTGTGATAAGTTTTCTTTTATTATTAACCCTTCGTGTCCCAAATTATTTTTTTTCATCACACATATGAGAAATTTTGCTACCTAATCAAAATAACTACGCTGATTCCGAATCTGAATTCCATTTTGTAAGCCGACTTATCATTTCAAAGATAATAGAGGTTAAAATTGGCATTTTTTGCTCTAAACCAGTTATCTTCTAAACTATAAGAGATATCGAGCAGGTGATCGCATATTTGAAATCTACGACTATTGTTTTACGATAGAAAGTTATTTTATTTTTTTCTAAGACCTCAGCAAATAGGTTTTCAAAAAACGTTCTAAATATTTTTTGAATATTTGACAAAATTTTCAAAAAATTACCCTTCTTCAAATAACTATGGTGTGCATTTATCTTTATGAATTATACATAATTTTGTAGCTTGATAAATTTCCTTTCTAATGAGGGGTAAACAAAGTGTTTTAGGTATCTTTTAGTTAAAATTATTGATCAAGAAAGAGTTGTGTTCCACTGGTGGAACAATGGGACATGAAGGGTTAAATAATTATTTATACATTTATTCGTTGGGGAGAAGTCATAAAATTTAAACCTATCGAAACGAATTAAGAATAAGACTCACAATAAATAAAAAAACCTTTTTAAGCGAAATTCTAATAGGAGTTCTATTCAAAGATAAGGTAATTTGGTACCCTCAAACATCCATGTATTTAACTCACTATGAAGTATTAGAAGGTTTAAAAACATATAATTACTGGTTGCAATTTATTGTGTCATCAATTTTTGTCAGGGTCAAGTTCATTATGGATAATATCCGTGCCATGTTTGCATCAGAGATTTTGCAAATTATCGATTTCTAGCCTGGGTTAGAATCTGAATGAGCTCTTCAGGAGAATTCGAATGATGAATAAAACATATGGTTCGAAATCTTTTTATGAACTGGTTGCAATAGAAACAATAATTTTGTATTAAAATTAACGTGATGAAAAATTTGCTGAATTTGATTTCTGCCAAAGTTCGTCATTACTGTGTGGAATCGAACCATTTGAATCTTTCGATCATCACAAAGGCAAATTATCCAAAATCTGGAAGTTTATCTTTTTCTCCCAAACAGTTAGATCTTCGCTATCTCTATGGCCATATTCGAATTCTTTGTCCAATTTTGATCTCAAATATCATAACTTAACTGCTTCGAATCATCCAAATCAATAAAAATTTTGGGCTCAAAAGTTGAAAAAGTGAAAATTTAGTGCATTTTCAAAATTTCATTAACGGCCTAATTTTGGTCAGATTGGATTTTTTCGAATATCCACAACTTGTTAGCTCATTCCATTTTATAGAATTCAAAAAATTATTTTTTTGTGAATCCGGAGAAAAATATTGAGTTTTTTTTAAAAATAGTAAATTCTCTTCATGTCAATTAGGTTTATAACAATTAATTAATATCATATCAAAAAAAGTCAACTTTACATGTAAAAAATTTTTTTTTCCAAAATAAATCTCTCATTTCTATACAATCTTGACAAAACTCTTGTTTGTAATGTTATATATAACAGTTGGGTCAAAAATAATTTATCTTATTTTCATAATATCACAGACAATCTGGGTTATGCTTTAGTAGCACATACAGTATAAAATGGACTAATCCATCTGCCTAGCCAATTGTGAGCGGACAGAAGAATCTAGATTCTCCTTCCATTGTACCGAGGTAATTGCATGTGAATTATAGACATCCTTGATTTTTTCATTGATCTGATCCTCGTCTATTCGACTATCGAAGAGGATTGGACTTATCTTTTGCTTTACAAACTTGGTACAACAAAATAATTTTAACAATTCATCCCTCAAGGCAGGTTGTATTGCACAGTAAATTATAAAATTTGCCAAATTATTAAAGTAACACAAGAAGCTTGTAACGACCCAGAAGAAGTCGGCCAAAAGATCATCATTCATAACATTTGCTGTACGTATAATGTTGAGAATGGCAAACGGTAGGTTACATATACAAAAACAAAATGTAACTGTTAATAGCGTATTGGTGATTCTTGTATCTCGAGTACGTTGTTTTCTCTTTTGCTTGTCAGATTCGTAAAATGCTGTATTTGAGCGGAATTTATTTTTGTACAAAGCCTTTGTTTTCCGGCGAACCTCTCTTATGATAATAAAATTACTTAACAAAATGATTATTGAAGGGATTATTGCCAGAAAGCAAGCATCCAATATATCAATAATTGTTGCTATCTCGACATGATGATTACTACACTGAAAAGTATGTCGATCAAGATGCAAACCGGGTGATGGGGGGTCTGTCAAGTTCAAATTTATGTTGAGAGTCAACTCTGTGAAACTGACTGGAATCATGTTGATAAGAAATCCAAAAGTCAGAATTATCGGTACACCAACTCGATCAATTTTTTGACTGGCGTTTTTAACAAGTCCTGTGACAGCTACAACTCTTTCAATGCTCAATAAAGCAACAAGCATTGAACTGATGTGGGTAAGTGACAGAACCAACCATGTTAAGAATTTACATGAAAAGTTATTCAATTGATTCAAGTCAAAGTCTATCATTGCTCCTATCCACTTGGGCCCAAGGCAAGCGAGGAATACAAGAATGTCAACTGTTGTTAGGGTAATCAGTGTTACAAATACTGGGAGATCACGGAAGCGTTTCTTTGTCAAAATTATTAATGATAGAATTCCTTCGGTAACTCCAACAAAAATCAGTATTGGCGGCAAATATAACCATAATCTGGAATCTTGGGAGTAGAAACCCATTTCTGTAAACTTTATTTCTCTATAGCTACGCGAGTCTAATTGAGTTGATAGCTGGGCTGATAATCAATGATTATTAATCATCAAGATTGCTAAAGATTTCTCAATTGGGAATGATGTTATATGAGAAATCTTTTAATTTCAACTCTATCCAATCAAATTCAAGATAGAGAATAAAACGATTTCATTCGTTTAAATTAGGATATTTGGAGTTATTAACAGTATTAACTACTATTCTCCTAAATTTCATGTAATAATTATATATTATTTATCTATTTTTTTCTAAATATAGATGTTTTTGCTCAACAAATACAAGCAAAAATAACACGGGTGGTGGGGGGGGTCAGGATATTTTATTCAGATAAGATTTTTCTGATCCAAAATTTTACGCTGATCACAAATCTGACCTTAAAATAGTGCTAAAATAAAAACCCACGAGCTGAGATATTGGCCAAAACACAAATTTGCACAAAATTTCAGACTATCACTTCAATAATTTCATTTTTTTCCGGTAATGAACCTTAATATGAAACAGAAGTCACACTTTTGGATAGAAGATAAAATGAGGAATCTAACAGTTACCAAATTATGGGTATACAAGAGGTTTATGTCTCTAATTAAAGCGGAAAAAAAAATTTTGCGAAAAAAAATTGAAAAATAACGGTAATTTTTTGTGTCAAAATCTAAATAACTCGGTAACGAAAAAAGATAATTCCAATTTTTTGGCAATCTCGTAGAAAATTTTATTCTCTACAAATTCCAATCTGTATATTTTTTCAAATTGTTTCAATTTCAGAAGTTATTGGTTATTACCAACTTACTTTTTTTTGATATTCTTATCCTTGCTCTTTCCTGATTGGTTTATTTATTGCTCATGAATAAATCACGTTTGATCAAATTAGAAATAGATATTTTATTATGTACAAATTTTCGAAATTGGTTTTTTTCTTTAGTGTTTAACGTATGAGTATAAATAAATTTTTTTCTGCATAGCTTCAGTTTTTGCAATTTTTCAGAGAACAATGGAGGGATGTTTCATACTATCTCAAGAGCCAGCAATAGTCCGTTAAACAATGCTCAATGTTTGTTCTAGAGTATCTTTCTTCGATAAATTTCATCATCTGATGCATTTTTTCTCCTTTCTCGTCAGATATAGTACCTAGGGGTACATTATAATTTAATGTAATTTTTTGATCATGAAACAGGACCATTACTAATGACTCATTAGCGATGTGTGAATTCTCATCTTTATCAGAGAAATTTCTATCTTCGTAAAGTGATTTATAGATAGACTTCATTTTAAATGGCTCAGATATTTTTGGATTAGAATAAAAATGCTAAAATAAGAGATGGAATTTCTGCCGGTTTGGTACACTATTTTTTTCTCCGTATTGTGAAAGAGGGCCTCATGATCTAGATTCCAAAAAATCTTGATCGAATTCGATTTCTTTATCAAAAAATTAAGAATTTTGTAAAAATCATAAATCCCCATCTTCGTATTAACTAGGTGTAGATGGAGATAGTCTTCTCACACCTAACCTGTAACCACACTGAGCTAGTACAGGTTAATTTTCAAGACTTGTTATTTTTTACAAATACTTGGCTTACTTCATAGTAGAGGTTTTGATAATATTAACCTTTTAAAGTGTTAAAACTAAAACTCTTACGCAATGAAAACTAGTGGAGAACTGTAATCATAAATTCCTATCTTCGTACTAGCTACAGTGAGTGAATAACATTAATTTTCAAATATTAATCTGTTCTTCGAGATATTTGAGGAAACTCAAATTCTTTGCCCTCAAGATATTTTTTTAGCAAACATGAGTTCGTTAAAAACTGCTTGGATTTCAGTAGATATTATTTCTCGAAAATAAAAATAAATTAAATTTTTACTCAGTTTTGCAAATCAAAATGTTAACAGTCTATGGAATTCCTCGTTTCGTAATAATGAAGCTTTATTCAAAAGTGTTTTTTACTGAATTTTAATTTATTCAACTCTGATTTGTTCAGTGAATGAAAAACTCCACTAAACTAGTTATTTAATCAATTTTAAACTGATGCTTCAATGTGTGAATTACTAACTCTATCTTGTCTAATTGACATTAGATGATACCATCAAAAGTAACTTGTTAGTTCGATGGGAGAATTTAATATTAAAAAAAAATTTCTGCTCTCTAGTATCCACATAGAAGTGGAAATTGATTCTCATTTAATTTACTTGACACAACTCTATTAGAAAATCGATTGTGATCCATCAAAAGTTTTTATGATAAATTTACTCAATCAAGAGGATTTCCCCAAAGGATTCTAGATATATGAGTTCCTTTTTGGAATGGGAAACTAGTGGAATTCGATTTTTTTAATTTGAAAAATGAAACAATGCAAAATTTACATCTGTTCTAGTTCCTCTTGTTCAACAAAAGTGACAAAGATTAATTTTACAAAAAATTCACCATCATTCAGGGATTTTGAATAACCGAAATTGTCTTTACTAAATACTGGGTTGATTTCTAAGATGCCATTTCATATAAATTTTTAGTCGATCTTTTATTATATGAGAATATGTATTTTTTAAAATAAACTTATTGTCCAATATATATTGTAATAATAATTCCTATAACAATAATCTATTTCATTGTTTTGAAAGGAAAAAATATACAAGTAGAATTCTGAATTAATAATAACTTCCTTTACTCTGGATATTTAAAATATATTTTTATATACAATTATAGTTAATATAAAGATGGGAATTTATAATTTATACAAGATTCTCAATTCTCAAACTCTTGATCGCTCTGTCCCTTAGTAATCAACAAAAATATTTCAACTGAAAGCTAGAAAAATGGGAATTTGGTGCTATTTCGAGATTTGAAATATGCCATAATATCCTTAAATTTCTTTTCTTCGTATCGTGAAAGTGGGCCTCACGATCTAGATTTCAAAAAAACTTGATCAAATACGATTTCTTGATAAAAAATCAATTTTTTTTAAATCTTAAATTCCCATCTCATATATTAACTAGCTATATATTAAATTTTCAAAAATTTTGGATTTTGAATATAAAATTTCAGATTCTAAAAACTCGTGAAAATGTTTCTTTGCAGAATCTTGTATTAAGCCAGGCATGGTTGAATGATTTTGAAATAGCTCACCGCAAGGGATTCGTTTTCATTTCATCGATGTTAAAAGTCTCTCTGTCATTCAGTAATATTACTGAAAAACAAGAGGGGGCAAACGTTTTACAGATTAGCCTTGAATTCTTTATAGAGAATAACACTTATATTTTTGCTCATTTGATATTCAATTATGAGTTGCAAATCCTATTGAACTGAATGTTTGTTTGAAGTTCAAACTTGAAGTGTATTTTCATATGCCAGAATAACCCAGAGAAAAAATAAAACTTTTAATACAAGGGAGTAATCAAAAATTGAACTGCATTCACATGGATAAAAATGAAAATAGACCTCAAACAGCCAAAAGGACCTTTAGGACTTTTTGATAACTTATCAACCTTTTCTACCAATCCTTAACATGATTAAGTGAGTCAGTAAATAGTTTAAAACAAAGACCAGTTCTCTTGAAAAAAAATAAGACAAGAAAATTATTTATACTGAATCAGATCCAAGGGCTTCGATTTCTTGATCATGTCCCTTCTCAAAAATCAATGAAATTTTGATTTTCAAAGATTGGTCAGGAATAGCGGGTCTTTCAAAGAATTAATGGCAACATATGACTTCCTTTTCCAACTTTGATTCAAAAAAACTTCTTTCCACTGCCCTCCTACTTTCAAAACAATAAAAAATGTAACGTTAAAAGTAAAAATCATTATCTGGATTCCAAGAAACCATTAACATATTCGTAATTTACACTTTTAGAAAATTTAAATTTGAAATATGCCATAATTCCATGAAAAATAGTTTTTTTCCTAATTTCTTTTCTTCGTATCGTGAAATTGGCAGATTCGGAAAGCCGATAAAGTTTCTATCTTGAGAGCTTTTTAAAATTTTGAAAAGCCCTATTGGAAAGTTTATTTGAAATGAAAAAAAATTTTTAAAAAAAACCGCTACTCAATGCGTGCTACACATGTCATATTGATCGACGCAGAATTTGAAGTTCAATCCAATTGTGAAAAAATCATCTTCTTCAAAAGTCTATCCTTTTAACACAACGTTACTGCATCTTGAGTGCAATGATAAATATCTCTCTACAATAATTGGCCAAGGATACTTCTACTACTCAAGGACTCATGATTTATACTATAGAAGAGGAAAAGTGAATAGGGATATAAAGTTTCTTTAAGATAAAAGATCTCAACGAAAAAGAGTAAATCATTGATCTTAAATATTTTCCCATCAAATTCTAACTATGAATTTGAGAATGAATAAATTAAGTCAAGGAAAATATTTTTTTTTTGAATGACCCCGTTTTGATAATACATTTCTGATATAATATATATTTGAGGAAACAATTGAATTTTGAATTTCATAAAACCTCAATCTTTGAACTCAAATTTTTATCGATTTGAAGCGATAAGATACCAAAATTTGGAATAATCATTAAACAGATAATTCGAATTTGACCATAGAAGTTCAGAGAAAATTAGAAAATTCCCATGGTTTCTAGTTAATGAGTCATTAATGACGAAAAATAACTCTATAAACCAGATTCGAATCTTTTGTCTAGTGTTCCAGAATTTTGGCATATAATCGCTTCAAATCTGTTAAATTGATGAAAAAGAGTCATTTTTGAAATTCAAAATTGGACTTTTTTTGTCAGGTTGAATTATGATTATTATCTTCTGATAGTAAAATTCACGAAGAAAGGCGATATCAAGATTGTTAAAAAAATAGTGCTTTATTTCTTGGCCTACTCATCGGCTTTTACATCCCAGATTTATAGTACAAAAAAATTTAAATGAATCTGATTAGCCCTTCTACTGGCTTACCTCTTTTGAGGTGAGTGTGTTTGTGCATTGGTAGACGTTACTCTAGATTATTTGGGATTGATATTTTTTATTCATCATGATGTACATTGTACAATAGACTTGAATGAAATTTAGTAAAACTGATGTAACTGCCTGTAATTTCGTTTAAATAATCTTTGAGCTATTTCTAAATCATTCCACCATGTCTGGCTGAGTCAACTCTTTAAAATTGATTCTTGTATCATATAAACAAAATTTCGGAAATTTTCAAATTTTGAACGTTCTTAATATTTTTTTGATTTATATTTTCATTAAAAATGTCTTAATCTTTTACATTCAAAATCCAAAATATGAAAAACTATTTAAATAAAATATTTAAACTATTTATAACTGCATAAAGTTAACAAAAATTAAAATAAAAAACGTTCAAAATCTGAAAATTTCCGAAATTTTGTTTATATGATACAAGAATCAATTTTAAAGAGTTGACTCAGCCAGACATGGTGGAATGATTTAGAAATAGCTCAAAGATTATTTAAACGAAATTACAGGCAGTTTCATCAGTTTTACTAAATTTCATTCAAGTCTATTGTACAATGTACATGTAATAAGGAAAGTGTTCGTGGGTGTATACTTCTACATTTGTATGTGGTTTCTGGATGAATTCCTGTAGTCATAAAAATAAATATAAATAAAAATTTTAAATTTAATTGTGATGATAATATCAGGCAACGCGTTTTTTCTTAATTAGGCAAATCAATTAAACGATTCTATTTCGTTTCTTGTTTTGAGAGAAAAAATATCTACAATTAATAAATTATGAATATATATATTTACTTCTTGTTAAAACTTTGATTTAGCAAAATAACATTATTTTTCATCTGAAAATAATTAATTTGAATTAAACTGTCAATAAGGAATTTTTATCACATCAGATACATTTTTTTAACATTTAAGGACTCTTTAGTTAGCTGTCGCATTCTCATCCTGTAGGAATATACTTCTGATTTATGATTATTCATTGTTATCCCATGAAAAGAAGTTATAACGACTCCCTGTAATTCATATTTTTAAGGAAAAATATTGATAATCCTGATAGAATAGTAAATTTGACAAAAAATATAATTTCATTTAAAAAAATTAGAATTTCCCTTGTTTTGAATAAATGTAAAGTTGGGAATCTATGATTTTTACAAAAACATAGATTTTTCCATAAAAAATTTGTAAAAGATTTTTTAGAATCCTACTCATGTTGCCCAATTTTACGATTTGAAGAAAAATAATATTTTCATGATTTGGCGCCAAAATCCCACTTTTTTGAACTTGATTTGAGAGAGGGAGTGTTGCCAAAATATGATTTTTAGTATCAGAATTAAAGAAGAAAGCTGAATATCGCCGATAAATTTTCGAAATTTCATTGATTTTCAAGTAGTGAAAATGATCAAAAAATCGACTTTCAGCTCCCAAAAAATATTGAGGTGATGCATTAGAACATATTCAGCATATTCGGCTTCCTTGTCTTATTATGATCCTGAAAATTAACTTTTGACCACACCCCTCTTTCAAATCAATTAAAATGTTGAGTTCAAACTTCGAAAAAAGGGATTTTGTCACCAAATTTTTCATGGAAATGATTTTTTAACCTTCAAATCGTAGAAGAGGTCAACATGAGTAGGATTCCAAAAATTCGAATTTTTGAGGAAAAAATCGATGCTTTCAAATTAGTTATCGAGTTTGTAATTCGAAAATTTTTTATCGTAAGACCTCAGGTACTGTAGAATGAGAAATCGTCGAGAGATTTTCATGTATAAGTGAATGTTTTGATGTATGCTTCGGTCTATCATGTAAATCTAGGCCTCTACACATACCAATCTACATACATTTTGACATACGAATTTTTATGTTGTCAATATTTAAAATAAATCTGATGAAGCTACTATAATTCACAGTGTAAATTATAGTTAGTAAATCATAAAAATTCGAAGATTTTAATTCTCCTACAATGGAGCAAGGGAACGATTTTTCGATAATTTGTCTGATTATCTGAATAAAATATCCTTACTCTTCACCACCAGTTATTACTCTAATAATTCTGATTACTATAACAATCACTGTAATTTTTATAATCCGTATTTTTTAAGAAATACTACACTTTTCTCTCCTTCTTTTTATACAGATAGACCAATATAAGCCAGAATACAAAATAGTCAGGCAGCAAGCGAACAACGTTATAGTCAATCTATGCTCCCTGAAGAACTACTTGGTTCAAAGTTATGATTCAAAAAATTATTTTTTTCTGTGAATCCGGAGAAAAATATCGAGTTTTTTGTAACAATAGTAAATTCTCATCTTCATGTCAACTAGCTTTTGAAGATTCAAGGGAAATTATTTTTCAAGAACAAGATGATGTAATTTTTTTCTTTCTATCTCATTCATGTTTCTCTCTATTGGAAGGAAAAAGCACTGCAAGTCAGGTTTACCGAATAACTCGAGAATTCTATTGTAGAATTTTTTACGAAGGACATATTTGAAATTAGCGAAATATTCTCTGCTAAAGTAGGGAATATTATTGAGTAGAAAAAGAATAAAACCGTTTTGTAAGAATATGTTTTAATTTTTTTTCAAAAATTGAGATTCTCGTAAAATAATGCTCAAGCAGGAGATGTGTTAGAAACTACTAGAGCAGGTAAAATATCTGAATAAATTATTTCCAACATCATTGAACATGATGAATAATAACAGATAAAATTCATCCAAATCTTTGAGCGGATAGAGGAAACTTAAAACTTTGGTACTAGAGTATTCTGCATGAGTGCTCATGAATTTTAAATCACGCCCTCTTTTCAATCTTCTTTTTGACAAAATTCCATCATTCCTTGCATCCAGAAAAAAATTAATTTTATCAAAGGAATGTCACGCTGTTAATATTATTTTCCAAATTTTCAAAATAATCCACGCATATTCTGTACGTTTTTTCTGAAGGAAGAAATTAAATTTCCCCTTTAATAATTATAATTATTGAAAAGATTATAATCTTGGATGAAGGAAGGATGGTCTGAAAGTCAAGCTTAAATTTCGTATTCTTTCCAGAAAAAATAATTAAAATTTATTATTTACTCATTTCAATTGAACACTCTTTCCCTATTCTCTTATTTGTACAATCATTAATCTTTACAATTCTGTATATAAATAAAAATGTTGGATTTCAAAAAAACAAAATATTGGAAAATCAATACGAAAAGTATGAGAGACCTCTCTATTCACCAAAGCAAACAACTACGCGATACTTTTTCGAATGGTGGTATTTAATTTACTGTAGTAATTAAGGTATAGAAATTAGAGTATCTTTGTTATAAAGAATGGTTGAGAATTTATTTTAGGCTCTAAAGAACAAGGAAAAAATTCTCTATTCAATGATGTATAAGTTACTGGATAGATGCTCGAAACAATCACATGACGGGTTTATTTCGGTTTCATCATGAGAATAAAAAATGAAAATTATGCTTAAATATTATTGGTTAATCCATACTTCACTCTCATTGGTTATTATTTTTGGGGCAGAGAGGTATCTTTGCCATCACACTTTTAAGCTAACGCGAGTCATCATGTGTGAAATTGACTGTATTTCAAATTTCGCTTTAAAATATCTTCCCATGATTCTGGAATTAGATAAATAAAAATTGTAATATTCATGAAAAATAAGAGAAATTCTCAACTATTAGAAAAAAATTTAAATTTGATTTAAGTCTTTCTTGCAAATTTTTTATAACAAATAATGTGAATTCAAGTTAAAATTATAAAGTAGGAAATTAAATAAAACGTTCAAATTTGAAAATTTTCACAATTTTGTTTATCTTTTTCCAGAAGCGAAATTTAGTTGGATAATTTTGAAATACTTAAAAATTAAATTTATCTTAAGTCCAATAAATTCTAGACTTGGACGAAATTTTGCAAAATTACTTAAATCGCCCATCGATATGAAAAAACTAATCTTTAATAAATATAAATTTCTATACTTCTGGAATAAGATGAACAAAACTTGTGAAACTTATTCTTAAAATTTGAAATGTTTTTTGTATCAAAATTGTATTTATGAAAAATAATAGAAATTCCGTTTCGAGCTATTGAAAAAAAAATTTAAATAGTATTTAAGTTATTTTTACAACTTTATCTAAAGAAATAATCTGAATTCAAGTTAAAATTATAAATATAAAACAATAAAAAACGTTCTAAATTTGAAAATTTACACAATTTTGTTTATTCCAGAAGCATGGAAAGGTGAGATTATATTTAACCCTTCATGTCCCATTGTTCCACCAGTGGAACACAACTCTTTCTTGATCAATAATTTTAACTAAAAGATACCTAAAACACTTTGTTTACCCCTCATTAGAAAGGAAATTTATCAAGCTACAAAATTATGTATAATTCATAAAGATAGATGCACACCATAGTTATTTGAAGAAGGGTAATTTTTTGAAAATTTTGTCAAATATTCAAAAAATATTTAGAACGTTTTTTGAAAACCTATTTGCTGAGGTCTTAGAAAAAAATAAAATAACTTTCTATCGTAAAACAATAGTCGTAGATTTCAAATATGCGATCACCTGCTCGATATCTCTTATAGTTTAGAAGATAACTGGTTTAGAGCAAAAAAATGCCAATTTTAACCTCTATTATCTTTGAAATGATAAGTTGGCTTACAAAATGGAATTCAGATTCGGAATCAACGTAGTTATTTTGATTAGGTAGCAAAATTTCTCATATGTGTGATGAATAAAAATAATTTGGGACACGAAGGGTTAAATACTTGAAGATTACTTCAATATTATTAAAATCATATTATTTGAAGAAAAATCCGAGAAAAAAAGCTTTTAATTTTGTTGAGTCCCTGAAAATTTATCAAGCATTCTAATTGGTTCATAAGAGATAACCTGCAATTAAAGCCAATCAGAGTATGAGTTAATATTTTTAACCAATCAGGATACTCGAAAAATTCAAATTTTCAGTAGAAGAAATGTCAACGAAATTAGAAGCTTTTTTCTCGAATTTTTATTTAAATAATAGAAGAGCTCTGAGTTCACAGATTGATAAATGGTATAGATTAGGCTGGATTTTATGTTATTACGAAGACTCAGGTCCCTCTAGATACTCGTTGAGAAATAAACTTTAAACTCAAGTAATTAATATAGTGAAAATTTTTTCAGAAGAAATATTCCTGAAATCTATCCAAATAGTTAGATAATTAGTCTATTTTAACTTAGAAGTAATAAGAATGTCGTATGGTTTTGATCTACTAATCGAAATCTTTGTGTAAAAATGAACCAAATTTTTATTTTGTTTGAATGAAACTAATCAGCATACTTTCAAGTAGTATTATGAATATAAAAAATAGTGGTAGAGAGGAAGGGGGCTAATTTTCCATATCCATTACAGAGGCACTACAGTATTTTTTGGGCAAATGAATAAATTATGCTTGAGTTAATTTATTATGAAATCGAAATAATTTCCAACAATCGTAAAATAGACTAGACAAGTAGGGATGAAAAATTAATTTCCTCAAAAATATCATGTTGATTATAATTCCTATTGGGAATTTCATACACATTGCAAATACTATAATCTAATTATTATGTGAATAATTTCATAACGTATTGTTGAAATAGAATTTTAAAAACACAAACTCTATTGAGGAACTCTTTACAGACTTTAAAATTCCACTTGAAATAAGAATACTTCAAGTAAATTATTTACCCCTGATTTTCACAGCTACTTCAGGAAAGCTGAAAAAAAGTTGGAAATCTATGATTTTTACAAAAAACCTCAATTTTTTCATGAAAATATTCGAATTTTTTACGAAGAAAACGATTTTTTCGTAAAAATCATAGATTCCGAACTTAAAAAAGTAAGAAAATCATTTCAGGTTAATTGGTTGCCTAGTAGGATTGGTTGACAGATTTCCAGGAGCAAATTAACAAATACGCTATAAATTATAGCCTATAAGGATTTTTTTATCATTAAAATATGCTTTGTGATCAGAAAATTTTCATTGAATTGGGATCTCAAAGTGTAAGAAGATTCGATCTCGTAACATATTATTAAAAAGAGCTGAACGTTGGCCAGAAATTCAACACAAATTCTATGAGTCATAAAGAGAAACGTTATCACAAAATTTTGAGGTACCAAAAATCAATTTCAGAAAAATTTTTCAGGTCTATCAATAGTATCCATATTGTGTAGTAAGAATTCATCGAAAATTGAGCGCCGATTTAAAAAGATTTTACAGATTTGGTGCCTTCTTATTCGCAAGAACCATCTTTATAAGGGTACTTGATCTTCTCTGGACCTTAGTATTGTTTTTCAAGCTTTGGTAATGATAGCTTTCCTAGACATTATATAATTTTAACTCTAGAGGAGGCTTGTTACCTGATTACGAATGTATGTAGGATTTCTATACAATAAAACAAATCTGGACTTATTTTATAATCATTTATTCTGTTTATAACTGAAGTCAAATTGTGGCAATTCGGAAATTTTCGGAATCTTTTTGAATCTGAAGAACCCTGCTCCCTATCAGATATTCCATTTTTTATATTCTTTTAATGAAAAGATATCTGACAGTTTGTTCGACTCTCGTTTTTTCTGTAAAACTGTTTCATTCAATTGTTGAAAATGATCCCGCTACACTTGTTATTCTGTGAACTTGTTGATCAATTCTGTTATTTTTCGAGAAAAGTTTTAGTTTAAATTAATCCAAGTTCTCAAAATCCCTTGAGCTACAGTGGAAATTTGATACATCTCGGAAAATAATTCGTTAGAGTCGAGAATTTCCAGACTTGACAGAAGCTATCTTTCTTTTTCTCTCTGTCTTTGGACAATACTAAGCTATGAAGAATTCAAAGGAAAGAAGATTAATTTCAATATTGTCTAAAACAGAAAAGAATTTTAGTGTTTTTCTTTTCAAACTCTCTCAAGTTATTTTTTATTGAAAATCACTTTTTTCTCTTTTGTTAATCAATCTTTGATAACATTATGGTCCTAAATTTAGTATTGATCATTTTATTATAAACCTAGTTGACATGAAAATGAGAATTTACTATTTTCACAAAAAATTCAATATTTTTCTGCCAACTCACAGAAAAAAATAATTTTTTAATTCTAGTACGAAATGAGATAATAAGATGTGGATATTCGAAAAAATTTCCGAAAAAATTCAATCTGACCAAAATTAGGCCGTTTTTTGAATTTCGAAAATGTACCAAATTTCCATTTTTTCAAATTTTAAACCCAAAAATTTTTTATCGATTTTGATGATTCGAAGCTGTTAAGTACTGATATCTGGGATCAAAATTAAACGAAGAATTCGAATTCACCTGTAGAAGTTCACTCAAATTCGTCATTACTGTGGGAAATCGAACCATTTTAATTTTTCGATTATCCCAAAGGAAAATTATCCAATATCTGTAAGTTTAACTTTGTCTTGGAGACAGTAAATTATTCGCTATCTCTACTTCCAAATTCGAATTCTTTGTCTAATGTTGATCCCAAATATCATCACTCAACTGCTTCGATTCATCAAAATAGATAAAAATTTTGGGCTCAAAAGTTGAAAAAGTGGAAATTTGGTGCATTTTCAAAATTACATAAACGTCCTAATTTTGTTCATATTGAATTTTTTCAGAATTTTTACGAATATTCACATCTTATTAGCTCATTCCGTTTTAGAATTCAAAAAAATATTTTTTGTGAATCCGGAGAAAAATATCGAGTTTTTTGTAAAAATAGTAAATTCTCATCTTCATGTCAACTAGGTTCATTAAATTATTTTGAATATTGGATCAAATTCACAAAAGTTGTACTGAATTTTGATTTGATTTCAAATATACTAATTAATTTTGACGTCGAGAGATGTACAGATACATCGGTTTTGAGAGGATTTTGGCATCTGTTTCCTTGAAATTAATTTTGCATGTGATAAGATATCATACAAGATATCATAACAAGACTCTTGGATATTTTATTTGAGAATACAAAAGCTCTGTAAACTTTACAGTATAAATTGACATTTGTGAAACACGAGGTTGATTCTATACAGCATAGCATTTCCGGACCAAATTTCATCACATTTAGACCAAAAGTATACGAGACCAATCAGAATAAAGCAATATTCTTCTTACTAAATAGATTTTACTAACAGATTCCAATTTTAACAATAGACCAATTGAATTTTGTAGATGATTTTAATTTTTATCCTTTTCAAATCCTCTATCCATCATATCAGGAAAGGGCTTAATAAGAACTCGAGAGTCTTTTAATAAATACAACAAAAGGAATTTATTAGATTAAAAGTCTCAAAGATAAATTTTAATCTTCACGCTTTGGAAAGTTGAGTATTTCAAGTGGCAATCGAGTGTTAAGATAAAAATCGCATAAAACCATTCTCAAGATTCTAACAACTTTAACAAAAAGTTTTGTATGATAATCAAAATTTTTCATGTACATGAAAATAACGAACGTAATATATTGCTGTAAGGATTGAATTTCAACATAATTTGAGAAATCAATGCATTGAATCGTATCAATCGTGGATTTGACTGTTACTCCTTTGATGAGAAGGACTCTTTTCCATGAAACTCACTGAAGGACTTAAATATTGAGGATTTTATTGTTAACGTGTAGGTCATTAAATTTTGAGCTGGTCAAAAGAAGATTTTTAGCACCAGAATCAGACAAAAAAATCAAATTTATGACCATTTTGCTTCAGATTCTGAATTTCCGAATAATAATAATCATATTTGAATTTTAATTAGAAATTGAGATTTCTGTGAAAATCAAATTCCCTAGAGAGAAAAAAACTTCGATCGTGAGATGTCGAGATACTAGTATATATCATCTCTAGGATATTTAGTAGAGTTGGACGAAATGAGAAGAATTTGAGAAAGCAGCATGAACGATCTTTCTTTAACCCTTGCACTGGAAATGCTTGATTTAACATATTTTATAAAATGGGGTCCATTGAACCCCAAACTCTGATTATCAAATATTAAACTATCAGAACTCTAGAAAGTACAAAAATAAATTTATTATTGGAAATAAATAAATTATTCTAATTTTGGTATTTTAGAAAAGCATTGATCGCAAATAATCTGGCCATGTTCTTGGCAGGTCTTCCTCTCACATTTGCTGCAATTAAACATAGAATTTTGAATCTAAATTTGTTTACGAAATATTTTGACCGTAAATTCAAAATGAAATCTTCTAATTTTCAAGAAGAGATTTTTCTCTTCGATAGTTGTTGGATTAAGAAGAATAAATTTTTGATGGAGAATTAATTATTTATTTTCTATAAAATATTTTCTTGTGAAATTGAGGTGGAATTTAATAATCGGCAAATTGTGAAATCTATAGTTTACTGATCCCAATCTACATATGATAAAATTTATTGGATGCATTCCAATTAAAGCTAATTAATTGGGAATTTTTACAGAAATCTCGATTTTTTCATCAAGAATTCGAATTTGTTAAAGACTTTTTGGAATCCTACTCATGTTGCCCACTTTTACGATTTGAAGGAAAAATTCTGAAAAAAATTTATGAGAAATTTGGTCATTTTTCAAATTCCCATTTGGCACCAGAATTCCATTTTTACGAAATTTCAGCTGAAAATTTTTATTGATTTGAAAGTGGAAGGCTGATCGAAAGAGTTTTTTTAGGATCAAGATTAGACAAGAAAATCAATTCAACTGAATTTGATCTTATGCAAAACCTCATTATCGTTTGGGGGTTTGAATTTTTGATCAATTTCACTACTTGAGAATCTGGAAATATGTAAGAAAGAGATATATTTAAAACCATATACGTATTTCTTAAAGCATCATCAGTGGCATTGCTTTAAAAATGATAAAAGTTAAAAGATTCATTCAAGATAATAATTTACAAATAATGAAAGAAATAGTAAAAGTTGAAGAAAATTAGAATAAATGTAAGCTGAAAAAACACCAAAACTCTCCAATAAATAGCAACAGTGGAGAGAAAAGTGAAAAAGCTCACATAGGCCATGGGAGTTGAAGGTTATAAGAATAGTTTTTTTGAACACATAGATTGGGTTTGTAAAAATTAATAAAGAATTTCTCTTTCACCCATACATCTATACTGTCGTCACCAGGATTTTTGTATAAAATGAAAAAATTTGAAACTGAAGCAGCATGTTTCTCCTGTTTGATATGCCTAGTTACTGCAGTGTCCTTTTTCAGATGATCACTAGATCTTGTAGACAGCTTCCTTATTGTTCTACCTATGTAAGAAGCACCACAGTCACATTGGAATTTATAGATTAGTAGAGTCTTCTCCTCCGGTTTGAGTAAATCTTTATGAATCAAACTAAACAGTCTCTGAGTTTTAAATACAATTTTCAATTGTATATTATTGTAATGTTGATTGATGAGATTGTTAAGTCTTCTTCTAATGTCATTACTAAACCGTCGCCTTTGAAGTTGAGTCTCATGAAAATTTTTGTTTTTTCCATTTCATCTGTATTGACATCTTCATCCCTATTCTCTGAAATATTGATAAATTTGTCTACAAATTTCTTTGGATAACCATTTTCCATCAAACATAACTTCGAATTCTCTATTTCATTCTGCCATTCCTCCGGACTTGCCATTCTTCTTATCCTTCTTCCTAGACCAATCACTTGAGAATCAATGAAATTTCGATAATTTTTAATAAGGAAATTTCATATTAACCAACTTTAGTTTTCGAGAAATGAAACTTGGAGAAAATAAATGACTTAATATAAATTTTTTTCAAAATCATCAAGAAAAGGATCCATGGCTTCATTTTCTTCATTAATAAATTCAATGTTCTGAGGAACTTGAGAAAAGTTCAAGTTAAAATATCGATATGAAATAAGAAACTGGCATAAATGAGATTTAAATCAAAAAATTCATTAGTTAAAAATTATCTGAAGCCGAATCTTCTAATAGGACGATGAATTCAGGATCAAGAATTGGAAGACCTCAAATAGACAGAAAAAATAATTCTTTAGATTTAGGATCAATTTCTAATGATATAGGATTGATATAAAAATATATAGATACAGTCAATTTCACATATGATGACTCGGGATACAGTTGTGGACAGAACTGGTGGAGTCAACCTTTGCCAGAAATTGCGTGAATATTTTCGGTATATTCCTGATGTATTATTGGTATATTGGTAAGAGAATACATATGGAATCGTTTAATTTAGGATAAAAGTCTTCGAACACTATGATGTAAAAATTATGAATATAAGATTGCCAGATAAATTATAAATGGATTAAAATTCAATAAATATGCTATTTTAATACATAATCCTTATAAAGTATGCTTATTTTAATAATTTTCATCTCAATAAAACTCAGTTTTGTCTTAATTAAAGAGAATGGATGAGATGAAATCTCTAATTTTATCAATTATAAATCATAGATAAGAATCAATTATATTGGAGAAATGGAAAAAATTATAATATAACTATTTGGACCTTCCATTGGTTCATTTTCTTATTCGCTCTAGTGCAATAGGCAGGGGGGAGGTTTGATCCATTGCTCTCGGCCTTTTGGTTACTTTTGTCTTTTTAGAATACCGTCAATCTGTAACTGCCCACTGTGTCTCTTCCTCTTTCGTTTTGTTGTCGAGCTGTTTTTCTTCTCTCTCTTTTAACTAATTATAGGTTGGCTGATGATTTGATTATCAACTGCTGTTGACTTCTCGTTAGTTTCACATTCTGCCAACTCTGTAATTGTTGCTAGGGCTGTAGATTGAACTGGTGCTTGGTGATTATCAGCTGTTGCTAACATCTCATTGATTTCAATATCATTGCCAGTTTCGATCTGTGTTGAAGATTAGGTGGGGTTGCCAGTATCTCGGTTGAGTATTCTTCCGATTTTTGCAATCTGTTTGCTCTTGATATGGACATCCCGACCTCTGAATCCTAATTTCCTCAGCCAACCTATAATTAGTTAAAAGAGAGAGAAGAAAAACAGCTCGACAACAAAACGAAAGAGGAAGAGACACAGTGGGCAGTTACAGATTGACGGTATTCTAAAAAGACAAAAGTAACCAAAAGGCCGAGAGCAATGGATCAAACCTCCCCCCTGCCTATTGCACTAGAGCGAATAAGAAAATGAACCAATGGAAGGTCCCTATTTGATTATTATAATTAGTATTTAAATGTTACCGGGGTAGAGTCTGAAGAGAGCCGGCGAAATATAACGTTTATCACTCAAATATACCCTTGTTGTTCTCTAAACCTTCCAAATGAGTTTAGAACCTAACTCAAATATCCTTGATGAAGTTCGTAAATATTATCGTTCAAATAATTTTATTATATTTTCATATTTTATTGATTTTAACATCCAACGCTTATTTAGCGAATAGATTTTTTAATAGTTTAGAAAAAGTCAAAACGTCCAATTTTTCATAAATTTATGAATTTCTTCTTTCGGTATAATTTATACGGATCTATCTTACCAATTAATAAATCCTATACATCAGAATTTATTTGTCTTTCTATTGAGGCCCTTTTGTATTTTGTGAAATTAGATCCAAAAAGGTCTTAAATGTGTTCCTATATAGGGAAATACAACTTATTACAATACTACTTTTGAGTAAAATGGTGTAAAACGACTTTTGAAAGAAAGGTTTTTGTAGAATTTTTTATTTTCAAATGAAAGAGCGCATTTAATAGGTTCCAATGAACATTTTATTCTCTCTGGAGCAATAATAAAGTCAATATTAACCTCTAAAGTAATCAATTTTGACCCATAAAAATTTTGCGGCCCTAAACACTAATTTTCAAACAAAATAATTCCACCAATGGATTTCTTTTTCTTTATATGCCGCTTTTCGTCGGAATGGCTTACTCCACTAGTTCTGTCCACGACTGTAAATTAAATATATCATGGAGGTTTAGCTTTATACCTCTTCCAAATCAGTAGCCATTGTTCAGTATCCAATCAGAATTGAGCAGATATTTTCTATTCCCAATATTTTATGTGCTTTCTGAATCTGAGATTGATTTTTCGTTATCTCTTCGCAAACAGGTTCAAAAGTTGAATTTTTGAAGTGGGATTTTTTTTCAATTTGTTCCATTTTCAGTTTTAAATGTCAAATTTTAGGTAAAACAGAAGGTAAATAACACCTGTAATTATAAAAACCAAGAGTAAAAATTGAATTAATATGGCATGGGTATTGAAATGAGCCAACCAGAGAAGAGTTTGAATAGACCATTTTGGTATTGACATGGGTTAATTGTACCTTATGTTTGGAGAAAGAAGATCTTTGGTCAGTCATAACTCGTGTAAATTAATGACTCATACGACACCAGACCACTCATTTTGAAGATATTCTTAGAACCAAGAAAATAAGCTGGTTCATTTGGGTTTATCTGATATTCTCGAGAGGTCTTGTGAGTTTTATAATTCCTTGAACTGATACGTCTCAAAATTTGTCGTTTTTTTAAATTATCTTGATCTACTTATTCATTTCACCTTTTTGTTTTTTATCAACCGTTGAGTTAGTTTTTTGTGTAAATTTAAAGTATGATCTTTTTAATTGAGAGGCTTTACCTAAAATTTGAAATTTAAAACTGCAAAATAGGGCAAATTGAAAAAAATCACACTTCAAAAATTCAACTTTTTAACCTGTTTGCGATGAGATAACGAAAAACCAATCTCAGATTTAAAAAGCTCATAAAATTTTGATCCGTTTGTCAATAGTTTTTTTAAATTTCGAAAAATCTTATCGGAAAGTCTATCTGTCCTGAAAAAAACATGACAAAATTTCACAAAAAACACAAAAAATCAAGCAATTTTTTTATTAGGCGTCACTAAAAAAATTGAACTCCATCCCTACACATGAGATATCGATCGACGCAGAATTTAAATTTTAAACAGAACAGATTCGGAATCAGCGAAAAAATTTACACCAAAATTATTTTAATTCTCCCATTTACCTTTTTTGAATTTTTCTTGACCCCCTGTCTGATCAAATGAATGTTTCTTCTTTAAGGATAAATTTTCTATTATTACAATAGAACGTTTATGAAAGTCATGATAGACCATTAGTGCGAGTACTTAAATCCAAAGGATAAAAGTTGGATTATTTTTTTCAAATACAAATAGTTATTCATTTAAATATTCGAATTAATAACAAAGGAATAATTTAGGCGAATCAAATAAATCCGGATGTTTTGTTTTCAATTCAAAAATACCTCATCATCTAGCTCCCTACACCGTAGAGAGAGACAAATAGATCTTTATGAATGCAAAAGTCCCGTTCTCTTAATCATGAATTATTTAAGGTTTTTTCATATGAATGTTAAATGGCAAGACTTAGTTAAGCTAGGTTATCTGAAATCCTCAAAACATCAAAGAATGAGCTCACGGAAAGGAATTAGGGCATCAACTGATTATCGCTAAAAATTTGAATATCACACAATACAGTCATTTACACAGGTGATGTAAAATTTGTTTTATACCTCTACTCCTCCTATGAATTGACCAATAGAATGCAAGATTCTTAACAACCAATCAGATTCGAGTAGTTTCGTAACACATTTTTCGTTCATTTTCTACTCTTCCTAAACAGGATGAATTGTTGAAGCTCTGATTATATCAAGATGGTATTTTAAAAAGATACTACAAAATTGACATCTAACACTATTTTAAAAATTAAATTCTTATAAATAGAAAAGAAAAAAATTATTACTCTATACTAATCTAGTTGGTTAATCAAGGTTTTTTGAGAAAAGAATAAATAATAGTCCTTACTTTTTATTTTAGAACTTAAGTCTTGTGTTTGGCAAAATGCTTTGAATAACCGGCTTTTAGATTTAGAATGAAAATAGGAAAAATATTCATTTTTCAATTTAACATAAATTCAGACCCCTTTTTTTCTTACTGATGACGTAATCTAAATATGATTTAGGTCCCTAAATGTAAGGAGGACCCCTTCCTTTTTTCGAGTTGAAGTTCAACGAAAAACGTTGTTGAGAAATCAAAGCAGGCCCCCTTATTCACACTTGAATGGTGACCCCGTTCTTTATATCAAAATCAAAGGGGGTCTCATAACAAGAGAGGAAACATTGAACAAACATAATTATAATTATAATTAATAACACATAAGGTCATGTTGTGGATAGTTTTTTTACAAAACAAAAGTTTTAGAATAAAAATCAAAAGGGTGTGTGTGTCGTTCTTTTCTTCTTGACCAATGAGATTGCATCTTTAACAACTCATTTATACAGGGATAATGGATGTACAAATTATTCGTTATAAGCATGAAGAAACAACTTACTACAGAGCAAAAGTTAGAAATTAAAAAAATCTACGAAACCCATTCAATTAAACATCTAGCAAAACTTTATAAAGTGACGCCAAAAACAATCAAAAGTGTCTTAGAGAAGGAAGTCGAGACATCTCAAAAAGTATCACGATTCCAAAGGCTCCGGAACAAAATTTCTGAAGTTCTAGATGTTAAACAATCTAATGGATGTCAAGTAACCAAAACAGATTTGGTGGAAATAATTACGTCCTGTAAAAATGATCTGAATATGCACTACATAAAGTTTAGCCACAACTATATCAATACGATTATTATTGTTATTCCTGGTCCAACCAGAGGAAATGAACTTGTTAATTTTAAAATTCAATCCTCAATTAAACTACCCTATGATATCCTCAAATCGGTTTACTCTTACTTTAAGCCAATCGGTATCACCATTACACGGCATAACCAACGCAAGATGAATGCTGCTAATCAGAATGGAGGTACTCATAACAAAAACTTTAATTATTCCTCTAAAGATGGTATCCCACTGCCTGATTCCAATCTAAATAAGGTTATTGATTGTACAAGTTCTAATGTCACTGAAAAATGTCAACCACTTTTAAGTACTCAATCGTCTAGCCACTCCTCTATCTCCTCAATTTCGGATTCGCAGATGGAGCGTGATATCTGTAATGATTCTACTATTTCGACACTCAAACGTTCTCATATGTCGAATTCTGGTTCTCCTGGTAATGTTAGGAAGAAGCATAACTCTGAGCCTGAAACTACTCATCCAGTATATTCTCAGCCACCCCCTTGTGTGCATGTCTCTCATGGCTTAAACAATGATCCCTCTATGGATAATGTTGATCTTGACATTTCTCAAAGAATTGATGCCTCCCTTGCTAATCTAATGTCATCACCAGTTAATAATGTGTCTTCCAATAATAAGATTTGTGATGTTCCAACTGTATTGCCTACTCAGAATGGTTATGATGATGGTGCCAGGAAGATTACAACTGATATCGAGTCATCTAAGCCGTCCTTTCTGTGAGTTCCATGGTTTTTTCTTATTAAATGTCAGGTCTCTGTTATCAAAAAATACTTTTTTTCACATTTCTAATATCATATCTTCTTTTAAACCCTTACTATTCTTTATTACGGAAACATGGTTGAAACCGGATAAAGATGATCATATATTTCATATTAATGGTTATACATTTCTAAGAGCTGATAGAGAGTTGGCTAATGGAGGTGGAGTCTGTGTCTATGTTCATAATTCTTTGAAAATCTTGTCACTAAAAACTATCACATCTCCAATTCAGATAATCTCATTCAGTACTTTCTTGAATAAAATAGAGCATACCTTTATTTTACTCTATAGACCACCAGCTGGTACTAACTATTTTATTGATGATTTTGAACTTTATTCGTTAATTTCCTCTTTGGCAATTCAATCAAAATCATTTATTACTATCTTAGGGGATTTCAACTTTTCATCTGACTTAAATTGTCCTGTAATTCCGCTAGTATTTGATTCTTATATTAAAAACTTCAACCTGAAGCAAATTGTTACTGCTCCAACCAGATTGAACAATATCCTTGATTTAATTTTTACTAACTTTTTTCAAACTGTCTCTGTCCGTTCTATACCTTTCTCTGATCATAACTTGGTACTGTTCAACTCATCTTCACCTCAAGCTGGGTTTTACTCTACGATCAAGAAAATTGTTGATTTTAAACGCTTCAATTATCTCTATAAGAGATATAAGGACTTTCTTTTTAAGGATAATGAATTTAATCAATTCATATTTAGTTATATTATTGAAAATTCTACTAGAATTACTATTAATTCAAGAAAAATTCTTAGTTCTCTTGATGATCTTAATCTAGTCTGTGTCAAATCATTTGAAAATTCTATTGTTAATGATCTTAAGATATGTCCTAAAAAGGGTTGGGCTAAGTTTAGAAGACTTCTCAATTTCAATAGATTTAGCTCTATATCTAATTTCTCTAACTTTGACGATGAAAAATTTAGAGATTCGATAAATGAATTCTTTACTTCTATATTTAATCCCAAAGAGGAAATTAAACTCTTATGTTCATCTGACTGTCCCCCCTTTATTACTGGTAATGACATTCTACATCTTATTAAGACCTGTAATTCGAAACATAGGTTGGATGCTGAGTATAATTCTTTCAAACTACTTGAAACTCTTGATGATGATTTCAGAGTTAATCTGGCCAATTTTCTCAATCTATGTATCTCTAATAGCTCTATTCCTTCAAAGTGGCTGGATGTTACAATAACTCCAATTCCAAAAGTGAGAAAATATACCTCTTTCTCTGATCTAAGGCCGATTTCTTCACTCAATATCTTTTTATCTTTGGTTGATAGGTTTCTAGCTGAGTACATTAGAAACGAAGTACCATTGAGTTCATATGATACTACTCAACATGCTTTTCTCCCTGGTAAAAGCACGTGCTCCAATCTTTTGGATTTTCTTAACTACTCTATGCCTCTTAAAATTAAGAAAAAAACTTTTGTTATTCATTTTATTGACATCTCTAAGGCTTTTGATAGATTGAAATTCTCTTTTATCATCAGCAAACTTGAAAAATTGGGAATTAATAGCTACATCATTAACCTTATTATTGTTTTTCTAACTAAACGCCGACAAAGAGTTAAATTTAAATCAGAATTTAGCTCCTTTAACAACATTACGTCTGGTGTCCCTCAGGGGTCTGCTTTAGGTCCTATCTTGTTCAATATTTGTATTTCTGAGATTCAGATTCCATCTTCTCTTGGTAAATTATTTAAATTTGCTGATGATTTGAAATTTGTCTATCCTGTGGCTAATTCTTTGGATATCATGAAGATTAATACATATTTCAATAATCTTAAGAATGTTCTCTCAACAATGGGCCTTGAGATTAATAGAAAGAAGTGCAAATTGATGATACCTATTGATTTGTCTCCAACGCTTTTTTCAAACCTTCACTTACCGGGTGAAATTGTTGATTCAATTACAGATCTTGGCTTTGATTTAAATAAATCTCTCATGATTTCGCCTCTGTCCAAAGTAGGATTAATTAAATCTATGATCTATGTGATTAATAGATTTGTTTCTTATCCTGATCTTAAGCTATCTGCTTATAAGAGCTATGTTTTGTCACACTTTGATTATCTTTCCCCTCTTTTACCCTTTATTACTAATTCTTGTTCTCTCCAACTTGAGCAAATTCAGTTTCGATTTTTCCATGGAATCTTTCCTCATCTTGATTCTTATAATATGCAAATAGCGATCACAGGTATGGAACCTATCTGGCTGAGAAGATTTGCTTTTATAATTAAAAGTTTTGTTAAATATGCTCAATCGTCGACCAGTTCTTATTCATTGAGGAATTTGAGCTTTGACTATCATTATCTTCTCCAAACCTTTAGGAAACTTGATTCGAGATTTTCTCTGAAGGACTGTGATAATCTTTATGACTTGAAAACTATAATAAATTATATTCGTCTCCAATTAGACTACTCTTATACTCTTCTTAAGTCTGAACTCCACCTCTATCAACCTCTGTAGATTAATTTTTTTCCATTTTTTGATAATTTTGACCTGAAATTTAATATAAAAAGACCATGGACCTCCTGAAAGTTTCTCAGATATTCATGTTAGTTGTCATTTTTCTGCTATCCTGAAATATAATCATTTTTGGTAAGCTGATGGACGTTTTGTATATAATTATAAACTTCTGTATTGTTCTTTCTCTGTTATTATGATTATTGTAATTTATTCAATGATTATTTAAATAAATGTTGCAACTTCAAAAAAAAAAAAAAAAATTATGAAGACTGAAAAGATTAGAGAACGGAATGTAAGTTCTTTTAGTCTAATTTTTTAGATCATTGCTAGAAGAATTAAACTTGATCAAACAGTAAATATGCATTACCAAATAGAAGATAGCATTCTATTGGTCAATTCATAGGAGGAGTAGAGGTATAAAACGAATTTTACTATTAAAGTAATTCAACTAGCGAGTCATCATCTGTGTAAATGACTGTATTTGATTATTTCGACAGGATCGTTACGTCTTTTTATACAGCGTATGAGTAATTAAAAAAGTTTATACTTAAAAATTTTAAAATCTATATATTATTATGTGATAAAATAAGCATTCTTTGAGCCACATTATCATCGTGAAATCTTTAAACTTTGATATAAAAGAATATTAAGATGTTCTACTTAAATATCGTAGATTAAAGTTTCATGAAAACTCTCCTCAGATATTTTATATGCTTGAAGAAACCATATAGGGACTATACTTTCTGATACAACTGTATCAATTATGAATTTCTGCAAATTCGAAATAGCTAATGTTTTTCTTCAGATTTCATTCAGGATGAACTTAATTTTTTATTTCAGAGTTGATTCAGTAAGAGTATTAAATTCGGCCTATTCATGAGTAAAATCATGTGAATAAACCCTTGAAACTCTCAAAAACTTCAGGAAGCAGCCCAGTGTAGTGTAGTGGTATCTCTCTCACCTCTCATTAGGACCCTATTACTCTCGTCCTAAGTTTAAACCCTCCCACACACTCTTCCCTAACTTGTATTATTATTTCTATAAATAAATACAAATGTTTTAGTTTCAAAAAAAACCATGTTAGAATTTTTTTTCTTAATTTATGTATGAAAGTGAATTAGAAATGTTTTGGTTTTCTGGACGGACCAACTCTAGTGAATAGTTTTCTTGCAAAGATCATACTTCTATAATTTGTAATATCTGTCAATAAATTTTCGTTTTTATCATTAATTTTAGTCAGATTATTAATAATTATCATTGGGGTGGTATACTGCTCCCAAAATCGTATAAGGATTTCTTTCGATTTCCAGTTCAGGGGTTAATTAAATAACAAAATGAGGCTATAAAATTTGTTATAAAATAAAACTCATTGGCTTACTCTTGTGATAGACAAATCTTAATCTTCTGAGCTGGTAAATCCAATAACTAAGAAAATTTGAGAAAAAAAACACTCGATTAGAGAGCACTCATTAAAATTCCAATTATTTCTCGAGATTCATTATCTTTTAGATTGAAAAAAGAAAGATTCATTCCCATTAAAAGAAATTTATAAATCTCTTTGTAAATCACTACTATCTGTACACTGTACACATTGCTATGCATGCATATTTTTTACCAAGTGAGATGGGATATTATTCATTTTTTATCACCATTGAATGAGAAATTGACACAAGAGTTGAGGGAAAGAAAAATAATTATAATGCATTGTATTGTGTTGGCAACAATGTGTTGTACCCGTTTAATGTCTGAATCTTATTCGAGTCATCTTAATAATAATGATTTGTTTTTCCGAAATGGAAAATTGGATGTAAACATATGATCTAGAAACTAGAACCTATTCATAAAGTGGCTTCAACAAAGCAACGATTTTAATTTAAAATTATCAAGATTAGAGAAGTCTGATACTATTATTTTCCCATGAGAAGCTCGAATATATTTTAACCATAGACACCTTCAATTCACACCTGTGTGTGAAGTTAATTTAAAATAATAAACGTATTTTCTTGTTAGATTAAGATTTAGAAATAGAACTTTAAAAACTTATAAATTCCTTGTAACGTTTCATTCTACTTAGCAAAAGACGAAAAAGCTCAGGCTAAATGATATAATAGCGCAACACCTCGAAAATTTAATTTATGCCTTACAAGTAGTTAGTTTATATAGAAAATTATTATCAAATAATCAAATTTATTTATTAAAGCAAAGAAATACTCACATAACAAGAATATTTCAAATAAAAGTTTTCTATTTAAAATAACTAAAATATGGAATTCTTCAGCCATGTCAAATCCAAGTCTTCTAAAGATAAAAATTATATAATGCTCGATACTGTTAGACTTGAAGATAAAATTGATGTTGAGAAGCTAAACATGTCTCATTTCTATTTTAAATGACTTCTAATAATAATTTGTCCAATCCACCGCAGTTTTGCTGCATATCTTCACGTTATCCTGGATGCTTTCCAAATTAAAGCCAGACTTAATGACACAGTAGCACACAGCTAAGATCTGTACTAAAGTCAATTTTGAGTCTTCAAAGAAAGTGCCTAAGAAATTATATTATTATCTTACCTTGTCTAATACTCACAAACTTTCTGCATTTATTGCAGTAGAAGGAGAATCTATCTATGGCACTCTTTCTTCTATTGAGATACATGGTTTGCAAACATTCATGCTTGGGATGCACAAGAATGAGACCAAGGCGTTGACACAAATGTATGGCATCCTTTCTCAATGTGAAACTCGCCATGAGGTTGACGAGATTCAACTGGTGGACATTGTCTAACGAGATTTCTGATATAGTAACAATAGGACTAATAATGTCAAGTTCTTCCATGTTATTCAAATATAATATGAAATATTCCTGACATAATACAAACAAAATACTATTACTACTTTTCCTATTGTTTTAAAAGGCAGAGGATTTGAAAAACTCTAATTAATTTTTCGATATGACTATTCAGGGTATAGATAATTGGATCACTCTCAACAACTCAGTTGGACTGAAACAAATCATTCAATAGTGAGATAAATGAATTTTATTTGTCGTTAAATAAGCAAAATTCGAGCAAAAGGCTATTGGATTGGTTTATTGGAATATCAAATCAATGTATTGCGAACTTAAAATTCATCGAAAAATGTGTTATGTGAGTATTTCTTTGCTTTAATAAATAAATTTGATTATTTGATAATAATTTTCTATATAAACTAACTACTTGTAAGGCATAAATTAAATTTTCGAGGTGTTGCGCTATTATATCATTTAGCC
>SSNU01000070.1:49196-72764 GCA_012064415.1 Gyrodactylus bullatarudis
TAATTTTTCGATATGACTATTCAGGGTATAGATAATTGGATCACTCTCAACAACTCAGTTGGACTGAAACAAATCATTCAATAGTGAGATAAATGAATTTTATTTGTCGTTAAATAAGCAAAATTCGAGCAAAAGGCTATTGGATTGGTTTATTGGAATATCAAATCAATGTATTGCGAACTTAAAATTCATCGAAAAATGTGTTATGTGAGTATTTCTTTGCTTTAATAAATAAATTTGATTATTTGATAATAATTTTCTATATAAACTAACTACTTGTAAGGCATAAATTAAATTTTCGAGGTGTTGCGCTATTATATCATTTAGCCGCTCACTTGAATAAAACTTAAAAATTAATGAACAACTTTTGCATATTGCTAATATGATGGTGTAGCATTTCAACTTTTATTGGTACATTTCAATGATTTCAAACTGAAGATTTTAAAGAAATTTTTTAAATCAATTCAAGATTAACTGAAGAGGCAATGGCAAGAGGATTCCAGATGGGCGAACGTAACATTTGACTAAGAAAAGTTTTAGCGCTGAGTCTTCGCGAGTTATGATACCTGAAAAGTTAGTTAGAACAATATTATAATTAGAAGAATACTTAGACTTAGAATGGAAATGTCAAAAAACTGGTGAATTTATTAAAGGGTTGATTCTTTACTGGATTTAAAAATTCGAAAGACAATCGTTTAAAGAGACAGAGACAATGTATACTTGTACTATGTCCACTCTGTTTACTTTCCAATTTATCTCCTTCTATTGCTCATAGATTCAAGTTTCTAAGAGAAATATAAAACAAAATTTATTTGATTGGAAAGAGTTGCTTAGTAGACTTCTACGTCTATAACCAAATGTGAGAAGTTTATCTCCGTCTAATCAGGAACCAAAGTGACGTAGCAGTCTGCTCAATCACTCACTCAAATCGCAATTAGATTAACTAACTGGTGTCCTTCTATTAATTTAAATTTCTCCTCTCTAATTAATAATGAATCAATAGAATGAGATCTATGAAATATTCCGATAAGACTTTTGGGAGATATCCATTGGACTAGGATGAAATTTCGTAAAACTAATGAAACCGACTCTTTAAATAATTAATTATAATTAGATTATAGTCTTTGAATCTCAAAATCATTCCACCTTGCCTTGCGCAGTCAATTCTTCAAATGCTTCTGGTATTAAACAAACAAAACAATTTCGGAAAATTCCAAATTTTGAACGTTCTCAATATTCTCTAAATTTATATTTTGATCAAGAACCTCTTATATTCAAGATCCAAAATATAAAAAGATCATTTAAATAATTTTTAGGGATAATTACAAAAACAAATATATATTTTTAAATGAGGAATTTCCATTTGTTAATGAAATACACAACGATGTGTCCATTTGTTCATGAAATATACAAAGGTGTGTCCATTTGTTTTTGGGGAAAATGTGAAACATACATTTGTTTATGAAATTAGGTCTGGTATATCCATTTGCTTTTGTAAAATATGAAAATGGTCCATTTGTTTTTGTAATTATTCCTAATTTATCATACTTTACAGAGATCTATATACTTCAATGACCATAATCGATTTCGTTGATTTGATTATAATAAATAAACCATCAATTATGACTCTTCCAAAAAAAGCTATTAATTCTAATCAGAATAAAAGCAGAATTCTAATATTGACCTAAGTTTTAATAAATTTTATTATAAAAGCATTAGAGATTTTCAAAATTTTCCAAAATTCCCAAAATCACCTGTCGATATAGTAAAATTAATATTCATCCCAGGGAATATCACTTCAAAATTCTGTCATTTTTCAATTAAAAAAACGTTTTAAAAAATGAATAAATAAAAAGATGATAATATTGCGAATCCATGTGTTTTACAGTGCACTGTATCAAAAGTTTTGTCAAAATTTTCATAGAGTTATAAAAATTAATTCTAACATAAAATTTCCAATTATAACTATAGAACCCCTGGACAAGATTTTTATTCTGATGTTAGTTTCCTGCTTTGAAGCATTCATTCTTATTTTTTTTATTTATATATATATTTTTTTTTTAAATGAGAACCTCGAAAAAGATTATTCTATACTTATTTTGTATATATTATTTGTTGAAATATAAGTGATTTGTCTAACAAAAAAAATGTATTTATTTTTTTACGATATTTGAACAATTTTTTCGTGTTGGAATCATAACAATCGAAAAAAAATTATTATCCTAAAAAAATTTACACCATTAAAAATATTACAGTAAAAATATTTCTATTGAAACATCTTATTTCTATTGAAACACAAATAGTTACCCCCTAATTAAGTATATTATTTATGTCGACCTATCTAAATGAATAAAAATCACTTGCTGCATTCTGATTGGTCGAGATAAATAATACTTAATTAGGTGCTAAATATTCGTGTTTCAATAAAAATAAGATGTTTCAATAGAAATATTTTTACTCTAAATCAGAATGATTTTGGGGATATAAAAGTTTTTATGACTTTAAGACTCATTAAAATATGGAGAAATTGATACATGATAAAAATCTCTTAGGAATCATTTCAGTTATTGTTACAGTATTTCGGTTGAAGATGCATTGTCTTCTTGAGTCTGTACTAGATATTTTTATTTGAGAAAGAAAAAATGCTTTCAATCAATTTTTCTATTTTAGACAATCTACAGTTGAATGAGCTTGACGAATATCTCTTTTCAGAGGTATCATATCAGGGAGTTTAGTTCCTATTTAAGAGGAATTCTACACAATCTCTAGAGAACAGTGAGTCTGCAGACTCTCGAAGAATCTGGAAACTACACCTAGTTAATATGAAGATAGGAATTTATAAAATTCTCAATTTTTCATCATGAAATCGAATTTTGATCAAGATTTTTGGAATCTAGATCATGAGACCCACTTTCTCGATATGAAAAATTTTGAATAAATCAAATTTTAGTAGCACCAAATTCCCATTTTTTGAAATTTGAGATCAAGAATTTTTCTGATTTCAAAGTGAAAGTGAAAATAAAAAGCTGATTTTCATGACCACAATGAGACCCAAAGAACTTTCGATAAACTCCTAATTTTTAGGGATCTGGAATCAAAAATTCACCGATTTTCAAGTAGGGAAAATGATCAAAGTATAAAAGTTTAATTTTCACACGATGATGGATTGATTCTTAAAGTTAGATTCAGCATATTTGATTTCTTTGTCTGATAAACTTTTGATCCCTCTCTCACATTGAAATCAGCAAAGAAAATGATCATTTAGGCTTTGACTGGATAGAAGAAATATTTATTTCACGAAAATATTATTATGCTGGTGCGGCATACAGCACAATGAATAAACCGGTAGTTCTTCCAAGTAGTCTACATACAAAACCTGATTTTGAAGGGATGTGTTACTGTTGATCATGATTGTCTTGTGAGATCATGACAGAGATTAGTAAGAAAATCTTTTTACTTTATTTTGGAATATCCTAAAGCTAGTTGACATGAAGATGAGAAAAATTTTCAACTCGGAGTTCAAAAAAATGGAAATTTGGCGCTACTTCAATATTTCAAATTTTTCATAATTTCCTTAAAATTGATTATTTCTAAATTTCTTTTTCTCCATATAGGAAGATTAAAAAATATATTTACTGGTTACAATTATTATGAGTTTTCAGATTCCCTCGTTTACCAAGCAGTCTTCAGACATTCAGTAAGACTACAGACTCACCAGAATAATTGTAACATATGCATCTGTTCTAAAGCTACTTGACATGAAGATGAGCATTTACTATTTTTTACAAAAATTTTTGGTCAGATTGAAATTTTTCCGGAAATTTTTCGAATATCCACATCTTATTAGCTCATTCCGTTTTAGAATTCAAAAAAATTTTTCTTGTGAATCCGGAGAAAAATATTGAGTTCTTTGTAAATTGTCAGAGGAAAATATAATCTTCATGTCAATTAGGTTTAGTTGATTAATTGTTTCAGGTTCAGGGTACATTGCATTTATCCTGGTACGAAGTTTTAGAGAGCTTTTATTCCCAACTCTTTTAACACACAGGATAATTGATCTGGCAAGCCTTCTATGTCGGAGCAAGTCGAGCTTGAAATTAGAATAGAGATGTTTAAACCGGAACATTCTAGACAATCTAGTTGAATGAGCTTGAAGAATATCTCTTTTCTGAAGTATCATATCAGGAATTTTGTTCAATTAAGAAATGAATTGAGGAAATTTCTAGAAACACTGAAAAATTTCTCAGGCATGATGAACAATCCGAAAAGAATGGATTTATTTTAGATATTTGCCAAGTTAAATTCAAGTTCCATTACATTTAGTAAAAACTCGTGAAATAGCAATGTTATATAAACTTTTCTGGAGGCTCTTTTTTCAGCAGGACTTTACTTTCTGATACAACTGTAAATAGATAGATTTAAAATGAATATTGAAGTATTTTCAATCTCATAACATTACATAAAACTTTTGCTCAACTAATGATCAACCATGGGACCTCGACAGGGGAAATTGAAGTTGGTTTCATCTGAGAAATCACTTCCTCCCCCTTTCTTGTCTGTACTAATAAAAAAAGTAAGATAGCTTTAATTGAGTAATCATACCTGTAGAATTTCTCTATCTGCTAAAGCTTCAAATATAGCCTTTTTTGGATCAAAAATTATCCAATTTTTGATCAATAACCTTATGATAACATTAAAACAACTGTAGATTCGTAGTCAGTGTATAAACGAAAGATAAAAAATTTGTCAAAAAGTTTTTACTTCTTAGATTTTGATTCGTGACTCAATGTCTCTCAAACTTTTTGGCAGATAACCCCTGTCTGAATAATAAAATAGTAAAATAAAAAATTCAATCAACTAATTAGGCATCATTAGAACCAAAATTAAATTTTCTATCTAATGATACCTTATGTGTCGCCCTAAACAAAAAATTGCGCACTCCAGTTACTTTTTTTCGAAAATTTTGTGATTTTGGAGTTAATTTTCTCCGTAAATTTTAACTTCAAAACTCATATCTTTTAAGAAAAAGAGCTTTTTAACTATTTTCTTCAAAATTTTATGCTCTTTCTGAAAAAGTTGGTTAGAATTTACAAAATTATTTCGTTCTAGTATATTTTTACCGCTTTTAATCCCACACTCAGTAATGGTCATATTCCCTTTTTATACATTACTGAAGATTTATAAACTTTCTACCGCTCGAATTAAGGTGAGAGATATATCAAATCGTTGCTTATTTATTTGAGATTTTTCTATAAAACTTTTAGTATAATTGAATTCTTATCTAAGCTCAGCAATTATTAAGACCTTCATATAATTAATTGATACCGTTTATGAGTTGGATTCCTTGATCATTATCACTACTAGAAATTCAATAAAGTTTTCATAATTCAAAAATAGTCTAAAGTTTTATCGCGATATTTAACTTTCTCATCTAATTGGGATCCTTTAAAACTTCTTTTGGCCCTCAAAATGCCAAATAAATAAAATTTAGCTGGAAATTCAAAAAATTGGATTTCGTATCAAATCGAAGTTCGAAAATTATCATATTTTTTATAAAATAATCTTTTTCAGATTTCTTTTCTTCAAACTGTAATAAGAAACTTATTAAATGGCCAAGGTATTCTGGATTTTAGTGATTGAGTAGTAAAAATTCATCGGGCAGCGATTTTTGAATGTCATAAGGATGAAGCATTTTCGAAACATGCTTCAATACAAAATAATGTTGAGTTCTCATGTTTTGAAAATGCTTCAGAAAAGTTGGTATAAAAATGAGGTTGAAAATTTCCCTCCACTCTAGTAGGCAACATAACCTGGATTCCAAAATCTTGTGAACTACTTTTTTTCAATTGTCTTTTATTTCCAGTTAATAGAATTTAATTTATCGTCATTGCATCATTAAACTTTCCATCTAAAATGCCTCAAGTGTATAAAAGTCGGAAATGTAATCTGATCAACTAATAAAAAAATTAATCTGTCAAAATTTTTCACGTCATTTTTTCCCTTCACTAGATAAATATTATTCAAGTTAAATCAAATAAAGGTATATGATCGTATTTAAAAATTTTAAAGTTATTATTAATAACCTTTTATTCTTGATTTGAAAAATTTATTGAAATCAACCCTAATGTTGGTAAATTGAGGGTGTAGGATAAAAAAATGTTGGTAATATAATTATAACATTTTTGACTAAACTTTTTACACTCATGACTACACTTTCTTCCATATTTTACACATTTGACTATAGTCAAATTCCAATTAAAACATTGAGAATTTTTTCCAGATTTATTTTGACTACACTTTTCTTCATTTTTACATTTTTAACTATATTATTCCTATATGAAACAGTCATACAATTATATTCTCTTATAAGAGAATATTAATTAGTTGCAACATGTATTGATGGTAACAATGAAATTTATCCAATGGCTATTGCCTTCGCTCCTATGTACTGGTCCATTTCTAAATCTTAATGAGTCTCTTCAACTTGAAAACAAAAAGAAATCGATAATTATTTCAGACAGCGATAAAGGTCTAATGAAATCAGTCTGGGAAATTCTTCCACACTCTACTTTCTTAACCATATTGGCAGAAACATTAAAACCAAATTCCGAACCAATATAAACAGACTTTTATGGAAAGCTCCTATGCCAGAAAAATAAACAAATTTCTGGAGTGCGATGGAAGAAATAATAGCTCTAAATCATGAAATTTTCGATTATCTCGTAAATATACCCGCGAAAAATTGGGCAAATCACTCTTTTCAGCTTGTCGTTATGGTCAACTCACATCCAATATTGCCGAATTGTAAAAAGTGTAGTCAAAAATGTAATTAACTCTTTACAAATAGTTGACATGAAGATGAGAAACGTTGCAGATTTATTGAATATAAATTTCAAATTTGAATTTTAGTCCATTACTTAACATAAGCTCCCTTTTTACCTTTTAAATACGGTCTTTGGGTTTATAAACATACAAAAGAGATAGTTTTAAGATACTGTGATTTACTCAATCGAATATTCAACCGTTGAACGTCAAAATTCCGAATCTTTCTTTGCGAATTTCAGCTATTTAAAAATTTTTTGATGTAGAAGAGACATAATAAGTATTCATAGTTCTATCGAAAAAAGTCGATACAGAAACGAGGTTGATAAGTTCAGTTTAACCTACCTTCTTCATTAGGGTAAGGATGAAGAAACTTGATAGAACGCCTCTTGGCACTAAGTTTGTGATAATTTTGAAATTTATAGTTTTTCATGAGATAATAGGATAGAATATTGTCATTTAATCACATAAGATGTAAATGTCATAAAAACAATACCTTGACAGGTGTACTGTTTAGGATTATTTCTAAAGCTAATATGAATTCCCTGTATTATCACAGTATTATTACAATAACTTGATTCCTATTCTTTCATAATCCAGGAATGTTATCCGGGATATCTGAAAATGGTTCAATCGAGATCAGCTGCTTGATTAATCGTAATTATGCAGTATAATTTTATTAGATTGAGTCCCTCCCCACTTTCTATGTTGTACCTCTATAAAAAATGTAACTAACCTATCCTTCTCCTCTCTGTTCCTTTTAATTAAAAAAATTATAGCTACTATAAAGTAGGTTCATAAGGGTAAAACTTTCTAAAAAATTAAAATTCACTCAAGTTTAATTCATTTAATAGAGAATTTTCTGCCAATCCTTTTATTTAATACCATTTCTTATCTCATAAAAAAACTCGCAAACATTGGAAAATTTGATTTTTCTCAATTTTTGTCTTTTCACACTTTGACCTCTATCCCCTCCCACTATTTACTAGGGATATTTTTTGAAAAGTAGTAAATTTTTCCTAGCACTAATTCGATAAAACATTTAAAGACGGTTCTAATGATGTATAACCCTAGTAGGTTCTGATAAAGTCCTAGGGGTGTTGAAAATAGGTTGAATGATTTTCAATGTATTGAAAGTCAAAAAAACAATTATTTTCGAATTTTTGAAAGCTAAAAATAATCAATCTTAGAATAAATTTTTGTTGTTGGAAGCTAATTACTTGTTCAAACCAACCTTATAGATCAGGTATTTTCTTGAATCAATCGAAAATACCATCTATTGCTGTAGAAAATGTACACACTACTTAAAAGTAGTGGGATTTATTTTCGTGAGAAAATGCTATTCTTTAAAACTTTGTTGTATTGAAATCACCGCTAGGAAAAGGTTTTATCTAAGAGAAATTTCACACCTTAAGCTAAAGATGGGAATCTATGATTTTTACAAAATTCATATTTTTTTCATCAGCAAGTCGAATTTGATCAAGATTTTTTGGAATCTAGATCATAAGGTTCATCTTTCACGATACGGAGAAAAAAAATTTAGAAAAATCAATTTTTAAAGAAAATTTGAAATCTTGAAGTAGCGCCAAATTCCCCTTTTTTTGAACTATGAGATGAAAATTTTTGTCGATTTCAATGTGAGAAAGTGATCAAAAGTGGATCCTTAGGATCACAATTAGTCAAAAAAACCGATGATCATCATAAAAATTTTGATAAATTCGTCATTTTTCCGGGATCTTGAGATATCAAATCTCATCGACTTTCAAGTAGGGAAAATGAAGAAAAATTCAAAATTTGATTTTGACACGAATACAGGGTGAATCTTAAAACCAGATTCAGCATATCTAATTTCTTTGACTAATTGTGATCCACTTTTGATCACTTTCTCACATTGAAATCGACAAAAATTTTCATCTCAAAGTTCAAAATAATGGGAATTTTGCGCTACTTCAAATTTGCCGTATTTTCCTTAAAAATTGATTTTTTCTAAATTTTTTTTCTCTGTACCGTGAAAGATGAACCTTATGATCTAGATTTCAAAAAATCTTGATCAAGTTCGATTTCTAGATGAAAAAAATAAGAATTTTGTAAAAATCATAGATTCTCATCTTTATATTAACTAGGTGTAGATTCCTTAAATACTAAAGCATCTTTATTTATGTAGGCATCTGGGAATTTTGGAAAAATTGTTCTTAAAAAGTTATTCCTACTATTTACACCCACAATCGGGATACAACTTTAATTATAGATAACAGTCGTAGTATTTTATCAATCAAATTAATCTACAACTCCATATTTAGATCGCAAGGGCTACATAGAATTTTCCAAATGTCTTATCTTTCCTTTTAAAGATCTCTTTTCTATATTTTGTAACAAATGCTTTAAAATATTTATGAGAGAAACGAAAATTTCGAATTTTCCAACTATGGGTTAAAAATCACCCAGTTTGCCATATTTGCAAGTTTTTTGATTTTCGATTATAGGGTTGATAAATATTATTTATTCTGATTTTTATGTGTTAAAAAATACAGTTTTATCAATGAAAATATTTTACAGAAGCATGATTTTCGTGATACTCCAAGGACTACTTTATCCTAACTGAGGTATATTTCTTTCCTGTAACCATATCTGCAAATGCTCCTTTCAAAAAAAGATTTGTACAGATTTTTGAGAACAAATTTTTTATTCTTTTTTATGATTGACACTTCAATTATATAATAATAATTACTAGAATTATTATTATAGACAAGACCTTATCAGAAAGATCATTCAATTCCATCTATGGTTGGTACAAGAACGCAGGAAATTTCTTTTCAGCTCGAGAATCATAACAAATTCCAAATTCAATAGGTATTCTTATGAAATCGAGATACATATAGAATTAATATTTCATATTGGAAATCAAGGAAAGAATGTTCAATGTGTCGAGTGTGGGAGGGTTTGAACCTAGGACTGAGAGTAAGGGGGTCCGAATGAGACGTGAGAGAGATACCACTACTGAAAATTTTTATTGATTTAAAAGCTGATCGAAAGAGTTTTTTCAGGATCAAGATTAGACAAGAAAATCAATTCAACTGAATCTGATCTTATGCATAATTACATTATCGTTAGGGAGCGGAATTTCGATTTTTTGATCAATTTCACTACTTGAAAATAGATGAAATTTCAATAATTCAAAATCTCTCGAAAATGGGGTAACTGTCGATAACTTGACGGTGCTAGTCAGCTTTCTTGTCTAATCCTGATCTTGAAAAAACTCCTGATCACCCCCCAATTTTCAAATCAATAAAAAATTTCAGTTCAAAGTTCGAAAAATGGGATTTTGGCGCCAAATTGAAATTCTAAAAAAGGCCATATTTTTCATAAAAATAATTTTTTTCAGAAATTTTTTCTTCAAATGGTAGGATTTCAAAAAATCTTTAACAAGTTAATAAGTGAAAAAGAATGCCGAAAGTGTGAGGAATAAGCGCTTTATTTCAGGGGAAGATTTTTTGTGACAGACCTTCACATGATCTCTAACTGCAGTGTTACCCGTGTAGAGATGTTCCTCTACTCTGTCTTCTAATCTCCTTGTTGTAGGGCCTCAAAAATAATACACTAAAAAAATCAGTTTACGCGCTTAAAAATTGAAATGTACTATTATTTTTAGCATATTAAGGTATTATTTTATGACTTTATAAATAAATTTGACTCGATTCAAAAGTACTAGGTAGTAGTATATTTATTCATTTTTTTTAATAATGAGGTACAGGTATACCCCAGAGATGGATGTGGAAAATTAACCCCCTTCCTCTCTACACCCAAAATAAATATAAATTTTTGTACCATTACTTTAAAGTAGACTCAGCAAGAGTTTTGAATCTCAAGAATTAGTTTTTCTTGATTTTTAAACCATTGTAAAGATCGTTTTCTTTAGATCAGAACCATATAATCTACTGTATGTCTTATACTCAAATTAATCTATCTAGATCGAGTTAAAGTTTTTCATAAATTTATTTTTAAATCATAGTTTTATAATAAAATTTATTAAAACTTAGGTCAATATTAGCATTCTCAGTCATGGTCATCCAAACGTTTCGACGCCTTCTTCAGTGGTACGACAAGTTTGTCAAAAAACAAATTACTACTTATATACTTTCATGATCTCATACCTATCAGTTTTGTCCAATCAGATGAGAGAATAGAATAATACAAGAGGCTGACCTAACAAGACAGCCCCTTTCATGTTCTTGTAATATATATATATAAATGCTCAAGTCGGTGTAAGGTCTGAAGAGAGCCGACGAAAATAAAAGCTTTTATTCACCTAACCTCTTTCGTCGTTCTAACTACCAACATGACCATTAGTCAGCGCCCCCAAAATATCTTCGAGGAAATAAGGCAATTAATGTCTCAAAATAGAACAATGTCAATAGAAAAATTGTTTTGTTCCATGATAGAATCTGAAATCTTCAATAAAAATTAATTTCAGGTTTTTTTCGTATTTGATTTTTCTACGGGCAATCTGATTGGTTTTAAGGTTTACTCGATTTTGAATGGTTTTTTAGATCTGGACCAAAAAGATAAAATTGAAGCGAGCTCAGGTTACAAGCGTCTAATTCACTGAAGAAGGTACTTGACTATCTCAGTATCGAAACGTCTGGAAGAAGCTATGGAAAAAGGTTGGTTATATATTCCAATTAAATTTACTTTTACTAATTTTTATCATAGAACAATGTAGTTTCTAATTCGGACTTGAGTATCTGTTACATAATTTTATGAAAGACATTTATTCATTGTGCTCAAAGCAATTAGAATCTTATTTTTAGCCTCTGGCATATTTTTTGAATTCAATTTGAAATCACTATTTATTTAAGCCGGGAAAACTAAGATCTACCTAATTCTAATTAATTCATTTATATCTGAACAGTAATATTTTGGGAAAATTCACATCTATCCAGTTCCTGCCAGAGTTTCTCCTTGGCTTGAAATAAGATGGATTTCCTTGAGGACTTAATGGGGATATTTCCATCAAGTGATTTTAAATTAACTCAAAATTTCCATTTATTAATAATAAATTATTGTATCTGGTGATATAGATAGGATTTTTCTTATCCAGAGAGACATTTTGTCTCATAACTAGACCCAAAAAATGATTAAAAATACTCATATTTAACCAGCTATTCCCTTTGTTCTTTTGTGACATCTGAGTTCAAAATCATAAGGTCTTAAAATGTATTATTTTTTATCGATTTTCATCTTCTTATCGAAATGCGGAATCAGGATTTTCAGGTCGTCTGCATATTTGAATATATCCGGTGAGGAAGGCTCGATGGTTGAGAATAGCATAGGACCAATGATTGAGCCCTGAGGAACACCAGAGGAGATATTCACGAATTGAGAGATTTTCCCCGTTATAGTTAACCTTTCGGGTTCTTGATGCGAGGAAATTAGAGATCTAATTTACTACAATAGTATTGATGTTGCACTTCTTGAGAGCATTTTGAATAACATTGATATGGAGAATAGTTATGATACTCAGTCCATCGACCTTGTTGATAAAAGGTCCTGTCTTTGAAAAATCCTTGTTGAGCAGGGTCAATGGTGTGTTGATTTTAATATGTAAAGTTTTTAGATGGTTTGATGTGTAAACAACTCATGGGCTCATATCATTATGGGATTCAATAAATATTTTCAATAATTTCTGAACAATAGTTTATCACTTTATTTTCAAATTTCACAAAAGGGTCCGTAGAATTAGAATTACTATGATAATATGTAGATAGAAAACAGAATTTTGGAGAAATTTATAATGCTTCTCAATGAATTCTAGAGGATTTCGGCTCTAATTTGATGGGTCGCTCGACATTCTATGATTAAAATAATCCAAGTTATGAGGCTTCAAAGATAGTAATAATTATGAATTTAAAAAAGGTAAAAAATAATGACAACATATGGTATAGTCACGCATACACCTAGAATACACGATATATTCCTCTCTACCTGGTCGGATTTTTGTGAGGTATTCTCTAGTCCTACCTGTGTTCCTAACTACCAGAGGGAAATATATTGGGTCTTTTTGTAGAAATAGTAAATTCTCAACAAGTGAATCTTTAGTTCGAAATAAAAAAGGAAAACGATAAATCTAAGGACTTCAATCTACAATTTGTCTAAATTCTTGTCAAGATATTCAGGATTTTGCAAGGAAAATATTCAGTAGAAAAAGCCCAAAAAGTCAACAATATTTGAACGGATCCAGAAACAATAGTGTAAAGAGCAGAAATTATTGCATTGTAAAAGTAAATGATTCAAACCCGGGTTTAAGTTTAAAGAGAAACAAAATGTTTATTCCTTATTTTGTTTGCTTGTTGTCTGACTTTTCTCTTGAACGTAAATCAGAGCAGTAATCATGAGAATATTCTCACTTTACTGATACACTATATTTTGATATTCATGAATATTTTCATGGCAGAAAATTTTAGTCTAATTTCTATCACAATCTACTGTAAAATGTAAATGTGATTCAATGCTTTTTATTGCAGTAATAATAAAAAAAACAGAAATATTCTACATTTATTCACAGAGACTGAAAGAAGCAATTAATAATTATCAATATCTTATAACATATCATAAATAGGAAAATTGACTAAAATTAATCTAGATTCTGTATTACTACTAATAATATCTAAAAGTAGAACAAACCTCTTTGAGATTTTGTCCTTCAGACATGAGTGTTTATGGACAAAGCTTGATAAAAAATGAAAAATTAAACAATTTCGAAATTAAATGTATTCCAAAAAATTATTTACTTTGTTTTTACAATTTTCAAAATCAGTTCTTAATTTCTTTCAATCTTCATCAAGAACTTTAATTTCCTTAGATAACTAACCCAAACCATTTTTGAGCTAGAAATAATGCCAATTTTTTTAGTTAATTATCAAGTTACTTCTGAGTAATTGGACATGAATTAAAAAGTTTTCTGTCTCCCTCTAGATTTTGAATGGAGAAATATCGAAAGCGGTTAAACTTTTGATAAATTACCACAAGGTTTGGAAAAAGTACGGCTTCTTTCCAGAAATGTACACAGTCATATCTGAGTCAACTCCATCTCATCACTCAGCATATCCGCTACGACCTGGTAAGCATTAATAGATTTCCCAGAATTTAATCATCATCTTTCTTTTATATTTCAACTTCTTTATATTTCGAATTGGACTCCAAAATGAAAATTTATCTCGATCTTAGATAATATACAATTTTGAGCTGTGTTGTCATGAAACAGATCCTAAACCCTTTCCAATAGCAGATTGAGCCGTTTCGTCACAATGATGGCATCAACATTTACTCTTACATATAAATTCAGAATCGACAGTTTCTACAAAAATGCCGTCCAGAGATTAGTTTGAGTCTGCCAGATAGGCGTATTGCTTGGGAACTGGGCCACCAGAAAACTTTCAAATGAATAAATCCTTTTTTAAAGATTCAATTAAGCGTTCTAGAGCGTTCAGGTTTCATTTCGTCTTGGATATTCGAGATTCTGTAGACTCATTTCTCTTCAGCTTGTGTTGTCAACTAAATTTGTCGCTCGATACCTTGAGGAGATTTGTTTGTCTTATTCAACAAATAAGAATCAAAATGAACTTTTAATAACTGGGTGCAAACTTATGAAAAAAGTCTTTCTCTTTTTCTTTTTTCTGATCGAAAATATTGTGATTTTTTATCTCAATCTTGTTTTGTAGATGAAACTGAAATTCTTGCTTTTTTATTACTTATTTTTTATGTCTTACTGGAAAAGTCTTTTTCCTTTATTTATTTATTCAGAGATTTATGTTGAAATCAATTCACATTTCAAGAGCTCATCTACCCCACTCCTAGGTTGATCTGAAAAAATTTAAAATCAACAAAGAAATGAGGTAAATTACTAACAAACATCTACGCCATTCGTTCAGCTTACCGAATGGTTATGTATTAATAAGGATGATAGATTGAAGTTTAGTCACCTGGAAAGATAGTTATCGATATAACCGATAGTCAGAGCTTCTAAAGATAAGAAATCATTTTTAAATCTTTTCATTTATCCCAGTGTAGTTGAATGAAATTAAATTTATTTGATCGTGATTAGCCAAGAAAAACGATTCCTGCCATTGATGCTCTGAGAAAATATCTTTCGATCACTCAATTAAATTGGAATCAGCAAAAACTTTCCACTCTCAATATCAAGTGGAAATCACAAACCTTTGATCATCAAAACTTGATTGATTTTCAATCAGTCAAAAGAATCACAAAATAAAAATTCAACTTTTCCACCATGATGGGTTGATTCTGAAATTTAAATTCAGCATATTTCATTTCTTTAACTAATTTTTATCCCATGAAAGCCTTATTTGGCCCCTCCCTCAATTCGAAATCAATAAAAATTCCTAGCTCAAAGTTTAAAAATCATTCGCGTATTCAAACCCATATTTATAAGAGAGAGGCAAATTTTTGAACATCCGGATGTCCAAAGCTCGCAATTGAAAATGCCAATTTTTGAATTAGCGCTAACTATTTTCAATAAAATTTAAATCTAAATTTTGAGCCGTTTGAATGCAATTTTAAATGGAAATAGGTTGATAAGGTATTTTTAATCAGCACTGCATATTCTAGTAAAAAAATTCCGATTAATTTGGGATATGTTGAAGATGTTTGGGTAAATGGGATTTTGGGGTATCAGAGAATTAAAAATTTCGAATTTGAATTTCCTAAATGGCATTTTCCAAGTTAGATCTAATAGATTCGCATTGCAGCCAAAAAAAATATTTGACTCGCCCTAATACTTATTTTAGATAAGATTTCTGGAGTACTTATTCAATAATTAATTACTCGGGAGTTTTACTCTTTCAGTTAGAGTATCAAAGACCAATGATTTTTCACTTACATTAACATCTTTTTCTTAATCTTATTTAATATTAATTATTCTCTAGAATTTATTGAATCAGTCATGTACGCCTATCGGGCTACCCGCGATGAAAGACTTCTAGAAATTGGCGTTGATTTCCTCCACTCAATCGAAACATCAGCTCGAACCAAATGTGGATATGCAACAGTGAGTTTATTCTATCAACTAAAAGAACGGACCCTTTGGTTTTCTTCCCATCATCAAAGTTCCCCTGGTTAACCCATTCGACAAGGTTAACCCTTATTTTTTACCAATATTCACTAATGTTGACATAGGAAGGATGATTAGAGTGAAATCGTCAAATATTGAAGAAATTTCTATAAATTTTTTTTGCTGAGTTGTTAGAAAAGAATGAGACAACTCTCTTTCGTAAAAAAATACATAATTATTTCAAAATGCAATCACCTGTTCGATATCTTTAACAGTCTAGAAGATAACTAGTTTAAGAGCCAAAGAATACCAATTCGAACCATTATCATTATCTTTTAAACTACATAAGTTGTCTTTCATACCGCTAGGGACAATCGTAATGCTCTTGTTGTATTTACAAATTATCTAATATATTAGGTTGTACGATTAAGGTTATTAGACTTTAACTTCAACAAAAATTTTACTCTTCAAAACTAAAATGAATCCAAATTAATTTGGTACCATTAGAAAGATTGTTAATTCTACTCTTAGTTTGAACTCGTATTGGATATTTCTAAAATTGAAAAGCATGAATATTTCTGAGTATTTTGATTAGAAAGGTTTTCGGCAGATTGTCATTTATGTGTTTTGCTTGGAAACTGGACTATCGGAGAAATTTCTAAATATCATTTTCTAAAGATTCGATCAAGCATGCTAGATCTAGGAGGAGCATTTCGTCTAGGATAAAAACATTGGAGATTCTATAGTAACATCTCTCTAGTAAAACGTGAGACAACATCTCGAAAAAGAGTTTAAAATTTTCTTCAAAAGGAAAATATCGATGTCTGATGTCATCTTATTGACCTATTTTGAAGATCACCATTTCAAGACTCTAGAACCAATTTTTAAAGGTCAAAAAAATTTGAACCAAAAGATGTCCTAGAAAATGGATTTAATCACTCTCTTAGTTGGAAGAAAAAAACTACAGATGCTTTAGTAGAAAGGTCTAAGGTCTTGATTCATTGGAAAGCTATTCTCACTAAATCCTAATTCATAATTCTCCAATGTTTTGCAATGAAATCATTTTTTGTATTCAGGCCCATTACTTATCGTATAAACTTAATGATTGGTTAAGAATAGTTAAGAGTTTAACAAAAGGATTCATTCCTAGCTAGTAAGCGTTTTAAAATTAGCCTCGAATTCTCATATTCTGCAGATCAGCGTATTCTACACACTAGATTATCAATAATTAATTTATAATTATTTCAGCAATAACGCCTGATTAGTTTCATTTCAAAGACTCGTCCCATTCATTATGTTTTGATTTAATGCTTTCGTTCTAGCATGAAATTATTTCTTTCATTATCTGTAACGTATCCCCTGTACCATATACATAATAATTACACATAAATTCCAGATTATCAATGCCTGTATTTACAACAATAGAAGCACATCTTAGAGAGTAATTTTTCTTGTTTATTTCGAATTAAAAAACTCAGTTTATTTCCCCTTGAAAAAATGAATAACACTAAACTAGATCGTTTAGAATTTGGCCAAAAAAGGTCAGAGGAATTCGTCATTATTGTGGGAAATCGAAAAATCTAAATTTTCAAATTTTCATGAAGGAAAATGAATATTTCTTGAAAATGCCTAATTTCTCCGGACTTCTTTGGTAAATTCGAATACTCGTGATGATATCTAATAGACTTGGATGAAATTTTGCAAAATTACTAAAATCGCCCATCAATATGAGAAATTTAATCTTCTAGTATTTTAATGTTATCTCACCGAATTTCTCTTTAAAATACCTTTCCATGTTTCTGGAATAAGTTGAACAAAATTTTAAAATTCAAAACGTTTTTAAATTTTTTATAATGATAAATTTAACTAGAATTCACATTATTTGTTACAAAAAAATTTCAAAATGACTTAAAATCTATTAAAACTGTTTTTTCCATATTTAAAAATGAAATTTCTCCATTTTTAAATGAGTATTTTGATCAGAAATAAAAAAAATTTTAAATTCGAAAATTTTCACAATTTTTTAATCACTAATTTTTTGCTTATTTCAGAAGCATGGAAAGATATTTTGGAGCGAAATTTGGCTTGATAATATTAAGATACTCGAAGATTAAATTTCTCATATTGATGGGCGATTTTAGTAATTTTTTGTCCAAGTCTAGTATCTTAACACAAAAGTTTAAAAAGTAAAAAATTGATGCATTTTCGAAATTGAAAATATGGCTTAATTTTAGTCAGATTGAATTTTATCATTTTGCTGACTAATGTCTTGCATTTTGCAGGTAGAAAAAGAAAATAGATTCTGGGTGAATATGAGCTCTTTATTTTCGTCGGTTCTCATCAGACCCTACACCGACATGTATATTTATACAGAATATTATTCAATGATAAGTGTAAAGTTCTTTTGGGCCAATCAGAGCATTTATTTGTAACCGTATGGAGGGTGGAGAGTGGTTGAGCCAAAAGAACTTTACACTTATCATTGAATAATATTCTGTATAAATATACATGTCGGTGTAGGGTCTGATGAGAACCGACGAAAATAAAGAGTTCATATTCACCCAGAATCTATTTTCGTTTTAGTCAGCAAAATGATAATATATTTGCGGAAATCAGGAATCTTAAGCAGGACAAGATTGAATTTTATCAAAGTTCTTTTCTAACAACTTTTTGGTTCATTTTATCGCCAAGTCAGAAGATAATTTTTCCCTGGCTATCCGAAGAAAAATACCGAGCATTTTGTAAGAATAGTTAATCTTCTCCAGTAGATATTGTAAATTTATTGAGTAGATAATTGTCAGTCCCTGCTAAATCATACTCACAGGTACGAGATATTCCTCAGTTCAGAACGAATTAGGTACAATATATCGAACACGAGAAACGTCATTAATTTGGGTCAAGAGTAAATTTGAATGAATACTTTACTTACTCACAGATTCCCTTCTTTTTATCTTGTTTTTAATATATTTTTCTTTTCGAATACTATTTCTTTGTATTTCACTCTTTAGTGACATTGGATACAGTATGCTTAAACTATGATTAAACTAGTTTTGAGTCATAAGAAAATCAATTTATTCTTTGATTGAATACTTTCTCAAAAGTTGTACTGATTATTGTACTGCATAACAACATTACTTTGGTTCAGGAAGCTTTTATAAACTGTGCTCTCGAAAGGTGGTGGATTATGTACTAACGGTTTTTATCCTTCCATTTTTCGACCATTTTTGCTGCTTGGATATTAATAAATTATGAGGATCTAATTTATTTTCTTATCTTGTTGAGATTTTCATAAAAATCTTAAATTTCCAAAGAAGAATATTCGTGATAAAACTTTATCGCTAATTCCTAAATAAATGAAAAAGACTCAAATTCTATTCTGAAGAATTTAAAATGATATTTTCCAAAGATGATATCTCACATGATTACTTTATTTCTTCTTCTACAGTAGTACCCCAGAGATGGTTGTGGAAAATTAACCCCCTCTTCTCTCTACCACCAAAATATTTTAAATTTTTCGTGTTATCACTTGAAAGTAGGCATAATATCATTTTTCAACACTAAAATTCAGTTTCAGTTAATTTTTAGACCATTCAAAAGATTTTAATTTCTAGATCAAAACCATGCAATAAACTGCGTACCTTAGATTTAAAATAACCTTTCTATGATCAATTAAAGTTGATCATGACATTGTGAAAACATTTTCTTGATTATCATTTCTCTTTTTTCCTCAAAAATATCTTGGGTGTGAAAAGGGGCCTGCTCTATCCCCCAAAACAAACAATTCGTCAATACTTAATGAGAAATTCCATTTTATTACAGGGATGATAAATACATCGCCAGATTGGTGAAAATATTTTAGCAATCTCAAAATTATTCTAGCTAAACAATCGAATTCAAAAACTAAATTATTTTCCTTTCAAGATTTATTGATTCTCAAATACATTCATCTAAACCAAGGATTTTAAATAGTTATGTTCATTGTTCTCTGAGGAATCTGATTTAAACTCAACATTTTTGAAGCTTTGAAACAATTTCTGATGACTTTAGAATCGATTTCCGTAAACGCTTTCTGGATCATGCTATAACCATCAGCGACGTCAGGGGTTACGTATCTTATTTAATCTTGTATTTAATTTCCCTTCTACTCATTAGAAGATGAAAACTTAATTTAGTTGCTTTTGATATTTCATCATCAGAAGGTTTAGATATCCTGTTGCTAACTAATGCTTTCTTTCTGGGCTCTATCTGTGATTCTCTAAATTTCAAAACTTGTAAAAGAGTTATAACCAATGAGATGTTCGGATGGTCGACAGCCAAGATTAATAAAAAAACCCATCTCTTGATAAATATTCTAATCCTTAGGACAATTCCTTTTAGGCTTTCTCTCGGAAGTTTAACCAAATCAATTTTGAAAATCAAAAACGGTGGAAAACTCGGCTTCTTTTTAATTTATTTTGCAAGGTGATAATTTTTATTGCTATCTGATCAAAGGGAAAATTCTATTCAGATCTTGAAAATGAAATATGAAAAAGCGGAGTTTTTCCTGTTTTGCCTAATTTTCAGAGCAGATTCATAAATTTCAGCTATTTTCATACATGTCTGTGTTATTAAAATGAAATTGAAAAATTACACCTCTATTTAAATATCCATGATTATGAGTTCTATCAAAAATCCTTTTCAGTGTCTTTAATCAATTAAGCTCATTATTTCAAATACTTGTCTTAAATTGACCATGTGTTCCACTTTAGAAAATTTATACGTGTATCTTTTCCTTCAAAGGTATCTGATGTTACAACACATGAACTTGAAGATCGCATGGAATCATTCTTCCTTGCTGAGACAACAAAATATCTATATTTATTATTCGACGAAGAAAACTTTTTCCATGATGTCATTTCACCGAATAGCGGCACTGAAATAACCATGCCATCCGGTTCTAAATGCCGAGTCAATGCTGGCGGATACATTTTGAATACAGAAGCACATATTCTTGATCCTGGTGCCTTGGACTGCTGCTACAACAATCAAGCGAATCAACAAAATTTTTTTGAAAAAGTATGAACCAAACAATAATAATCAACTCATCACTGTTAACTTGAGGCAGTGAATTTGCGATTTTTCACATAAAAATTTTCAGAATTTTTTTCTTCCATTGGTAAAACCGGGCAACATGAGTAGGATTCCAAAAAAATTTTAAAATATTCAAATTTTTGGTGAAAACATCGATAAATCTGTAAAAATCATAGATTCTTAACTTCATACCAATTAGCTTTATTTTTTATTTCATTTGGTACTATTTTTGAGGCCCTAGTTATCATTGATAACATAGAAAGAGATATTTGAATAAATTATTTTCTTTGATGATCTTTTTTTTCAGAATTCCTCTGATAACCAAGAAATTCAAGCAAACATTTACGAAAAGATTAAGACAAATCTCAACCTAGAAAGTTCCTCGCCCAGAGAACTTAAACATGACCTAGGGGAAATTGTCAATAAACCTAGTACAGAAGAAGACATTCGGGATCTTGCTCAGCTTTACTTAGACACTTTGGCTGTTTTTGAGGATGAAACTTGGGCTGATGAAAGACTAAACTTTTCAGATTATCTCAGCGTTAAGAAGATTGAGAAATATCGACCTCTCATGACCTGTCCATATCCTGGCCTTATTGAGAGAATATTTTCTTTGAATGCTTTTGACTTTACACCAAAATGAATGTATAATAAATTCACTTTTGACACAATTTTTAGCATAATAAACTAAAACAAGTAAAAATACAAATATCCTTTTCTTGCTTTCCAAAATAGAATTCTAATAGATTATAATCGTTATCCTTTGGTTTCCAACGAAATGATCTTTAAAAACAATTAGACAGAATTGTACATTGTTATACAGTGTATAAGATACACCAAATAGTTTCAAAACAAAGAATAAATTTGGAGCGTAATTCTACATCATAATTCAAAAGGAATATTTCTTTTATTCTAAAATAATTTCTCTGGTACAATTCTACGTATGAAAAAAACGAAATAACTGTAGGCTCAAAAGCGTAATTCTCATGCACCCCTTATTCAGAGATCAAATAAAATTGTATCTGAATTAAGATCATCGTCCTACACACGCATAATCACTGGACATTAGGGATAACTTTTTAAGAAAATTTTTTCGAAAATTCCCAGATGCCTACATAAATAAAGATGCTTTGGTATTTAAGGAATCTAGGTGTTAAATTTGATTATTTATAGTTTTCAAAAATTCGAAAATAATTGGTTTATTGATTTTCAATACATTTAGATAGGAAAATCATTCAACCTATTTACAACACCCCTAGGACTTTTTCAGAACCTACTAGTGTTATACATCATTAGAACCGCCTTTAAATGTTCTATCGAATTAGTGCTAGAAAAAAAATAAATAATTTCAAAAAATATCCCTACTGGATATTAGAGTGGGTTGAATAGAATAAAATAGATTTTCATCTTATCGTGTGGGATTCGGATTCGGATTTCTTTTTCATTCTTACCACTATAAAATTTCCTGATAAAACTTTTATTGCAAAGACTTAGAAATCGGAAATTTTTTTAATACTCAGTAATATTTTCCAGTTTTTTAGCGATTTTTTTGCTGATTTCAAATACATCTTGAAAATTCTACAAAAGAGTTTTCGAGTTATTCAGTAAAAACTGAAACCAGACATGAACGAGATAGAAAAACAAAAATGACATCATCTTGTTCAGGATTAATTTCCTAATTAAAGAGTATTTGAAAATTTTTCATGAGATCTTTTAGTTTTTGAGCTATTTGAGCTCAAAGTTGAAAATTATCTATTTTTCAAAACTTCTTAATTTCAACTCAATTTTATGCAGTAGACTTTGAAGTATCGAAAGCGTAAAAACACTTGAAAACCATAAGAAAGATAAAATTCATCAATCAATTTACAATTCTGAGACATTAATTGCCTTATTTCCTCGAAGATATTCTCAAGGTTCTGAATAAAATGGATAGATTTCTCAATTATTGGAATTGCATTTTACATTATTTTTCAAACAGTGTTTTGATAAGAATTAAATGTTTCAACTCAAAAACAGGCTTAAATAGTGTAATTTATGATATGATTGGTCTGAAAATGTTCGTCCTAAACAATTCTGATTCGTTGAAATAAACTAAAGCTAATTGATATGAAGTTGGGAATTTATGATTTTTACAGAAATCTCGATATTTTCATCAAGAATTCGAATTTTTCAAAGATTTTTTGGAATCCTACTCATGTTGTCCACTTTTACCAGTTGAAGAAAAAAATTATTTTTATGAAAAATATGGTCATTTTTCAAATTCCCATTTGTTGCCAAAATGCCATTTTTTCGAACTTTGAGCTGAAAATTTTTATTGATTGAAAAGTGGGAAGCTGATCAAAAGAGGTTTTTTAGGATCAAAAAAAGACAAGAAAGCTGACTAGCACCATTAAATAACCGACAATTATCCCATTTCCGAGAGATTTTGACTTATCGAAATTTCATTGATTTTCAAGTAGTGAAAATGATCAAAAAATCGAAATTCCGCTCCCAAACGATAACGTTATTATGCATCAGATCAGATTCAGTTGAATTGATTTTCTTGTCTAATTTTGATCATGAAAAACTCTTTCGATCAGCCTCCCACTTTGAAATCAATAAAAAAATTT
>SSNU01000070.1:74443-119081 GCA_012064415.1 Gyrodactylus bullatarudis
GAATTGAAGGCAAAAACATAAAAATAAGGAATTATATAAGAGATTAAGAAATTTTGAGATCTGAAGATCCATTATTAGAAATTTTGGAGACCTTCAAAATTGTGAGAAATATTGATCTGGGGACAAGGAGAATAACAAAAAGATCAAAAGACCATCAGAAGTTATGTTAATTAATGAAAAAAGTTCTTCAAAAAGATTTTCTCATTAAATTTTTAGAGAAAATTTTCAGAATCACTAATTTTATTCAAGCTCATAAAATTAAAATGTATTATTTTTAAACAACAGTTGTTTTTCAATTACTTTTTGTTTAAATTTAAATTTCAACACTTATAAAATATAACTGGATTAATGTTTGTAATCAGCATTTGTTGATTAATTTTAACTCGGCTTGAAAATATCAAGAATCTTCACAATATGAGAGATTACGAAATAAGTAATTGCTGAAAGCTTCAATAGATGCCAACAGACATCGAAATTTCCTCAGAGAAGAAATAAAAACAGGCTTCAAATTATCTGGCTGAGAACTCATCTTCGTCTTCAGCTGCTGTAATTTTTTCCTTAATATCTTTAGAATGTAAGCTTGTTTAGAAACCTTTATATCAGCAGGCTCACAACTCATAAGAGCTATCAAGCTAAAACCCTGATCTGAATTCTATTGAAAACTTAATTCCCTTAATGGTTAAATTTTGTTGAAACTCTCTAGTGAAAATTAAGATAGAAAACTGGGATTCAAACGGCCTAATATTGAATTTCCTTCAATTTTAAATTAGAAAACGCAATTTATCATGGGTTTCGAAGTGGTCTATAGACAGAATTGAATTCTTATTTTTGATTAAAAATCAATTTTCATTAATCTGTATATTTACTCATAGTATGCCTTTCATTATTAATTTTTTAAAGGACAAAAATAGCATTAAAATTCAATTTTCGAACGAATTTTTGGAATGAAATGAAAATGAAAACTAATGAAAGGAAAAAATTTATATTTGAAATAAAATCAAAATATGTACTTAGAAATCTCTAATTTGTCAAATAAACTTTTAATATAAAATTTTATTCGAAAATATTTTTTCAACCCTGTTTTTAATCCAGGATCTGAGATCTGATCTTGACTGGAAAAAATTCTTCCCAAATTGATCTTTATCTATCCCTCTTTCTGAGATATCATTTATTTGGTTCGCAATAAAAAAATAGCTAAGAAAATCATATTTTTAACCTCAGCATCAAATTTAAGGCGAAGACTATTTCCAGAACATCACTTTTCTCTCATTAACACATCAATTGCTTAGCTCAAATCAGAGATAACCATACACCTCTAACGGTTATTTCAAAATTTATATTATTATTATTATCTCTAATAGATTCGAGAGATATAACTTGATCAATTAGATATCAAGTATTTAAGAATTGATGCATTTCTTCTGTCATTTTTAAGAGGTTCTCTTGAATTCATTCATGAAAATTATATCAGAATAAATAAATAATCAGGTGATTTTTCACAAAATAAATATCAATAGGCGGAAACTTTTGAGAATTTCTCTCCAGCCTTTAAAATAAAAATTGATTTTACAATCATATTAGAACCTGGTTTCTTACTTATCACAAAAATATTTCTTTACAAGTTGCTTAACAGATTTAGAGTTTAGTTTAAAAAATGGGTCGGTCTAGGTTTAATACTAATAATTCTACCAGGATCCTGTGTATCTGGTAATACCCAGCATCACTAAATGTTGCAGTGTAAAAGTTGATCCCACCTAATCCAAAATATATTTATTCATATTCAAGTCAGTTCCAAAAAATTACTGGTAGAAAGTTTGAAAATAAATAAAACATGGTAATGCATAGTGAATAGTGAAAACAGAACTCAAGCACTTGCTAAATCTGTAATTATTAAAAAAATACAATTTATAAACATACTAATTCTGATACATATCTTACTAATATCTTAACGACTTATCATGCTGACAATATTCTGGTGCAGAAAGGGATTTATTATTTTTGATTTGCTCTAACCTAGAGCTATATTAACTGGAGCTCACTTTATCGAGTCGTTTAGAACTCAGAGAGCAATACCCAAGATTTCCTCGAATAATACTTTTACAGAACAATGCTCGGACTCAAGATTAGTAAAAGATTTTCTTCAGGAAGAAACAACGTCAACGTTTCGATCTATCCTCCGTACAGAAATTGCTTTATCCCACAGATTATCACCTTTACAGACCACTACAACATCATCTGAAGGATAAAATATTTGATTCAAGACAAGATTTTTTGGACACAATAAATGAGTGCAAGCCTCCTCAGTTTTTGGCAAGTAGCCTGTCAGAAAAGTGAAAAAATGTATAGAAAGAAATGGTAACTTTGTGGTATTCTGTATATGTTTCATTATAATTTTCACAAAATCATATCTAAATGAAGAAATTTTCAAGTTTTATTCTTTCACAGAATTACTTCAATGAGAGAATTTATTCGAAAATTTATTGTTCCGAACACTCAGGTAATATCAAAAGAGATTTCTTAAAAATTTCATTCGATCTGATTGCGAAATAACTTAGATATTGAAGATTAAGTTTAATAATTTCAATCAAAAAGGATCATCAATTTAGGAATTCTACTTCGTTCTGAAAAATGCTCAAATATCAATATGTTGGTTTGAACATAGAGGTCATATGAGGGTTAATTTCCAAAATTGAATCAAGATATGGTAGTACCCACTTGCAAAAGATTAAGAAATCTACGATAATTTCTGCCAGGATCTTTCAAGCTTTAGACTACCCTTAACTTGCCCTATAACGTATCACTTCAAATAAAAGTATCTTGCAGCTAATCAAATTAAAGTTATTCATCTAAAAGAATAACCTACAAAAGTTGAAAAAAACAGATACAAATCAATCAGTTAATGTTATCATTTCGTTCTGTTTTTGCTATCTCATGCTATTTAAACTTTTTTTCTCTTATTCTCGATACAAATTATAATTATCATTTTTGTTCCTTTTTTTCAGTTCTTTCTACCTTACCTGATTACATCTCTGTGTGTGTCCATCTCAGTATTTGAATTTTTCCAACTTCTAATTACCTATCCATCCTTCTGTCTGTCTGAACTATGGAAAGATTTCAATATCCAATTTACTCACTTCTGATCTTACTCCTGATCCTAGCATGCCAGCAATTAAATCCAGTGAGTTGTTTCTCTCCAAATCAAATTTTCATCCAATTTTCTTGCTCTGATCAAAAAGAGAGCAGAGGCATATACTCAAAAATTACAACGTAGTGTATCACTTGAGGCTATAAGTGAGCAAACGTTTTTCTAATATTTCTTCAAGATGGAAATTTGAGTCAAAATTGGTCACAATATTCTAATTCAATTCCTCCTTATTCTCTTTTATATATAATTTAAATGAGATTAACAAAATACGATATTATTGGTGGACTTGGTGAACAGAAGCCATGAATTGGCATTTTACTTCAGCCCTTTTCCTCAAGATCTTTAACACCTTGTTGATATGAGTACAACTTGTCGGGTAAAATAATATATGTATTATAAGCACGAACCATAATCTGATAGTTACTTTCATACTGATTTCGATAGATTAATTCTATGAATGAATAAAAAACCTGTTTTACAATGTCATCAAAGTTCCTGATAATAATTCTTATGTGAGAAATTTCTTCTTTCAATTTTGACATATTCAAATATAATTTGGATATGGATAATGCAGCAACTATACTTACAAAGATTAACTAGGAATATTTTGTCCTAGGGGTATATTACCTAAGCTTCTAGAACGAAATATTTCTAGTGAATAATTTGGACATTATATGAAATCTTGTTACTCTTGATAGTCTTAAGATTAACAGAATAGTTTGTTAAACTTGTTCCTCGATAAGCAGATTAACTGCAATCTTTAATGGTCTAAAGACTATCAAGAGTTACAAGATTTACTGTAACATATATGCTTTGAAGTTAATAGATTTATTTTAAAAACATCTAAATTAGAATTTTATTCCAATATCAATAGTTTTGGTAGATAATAATGAAATTTATTGTTAACTTATAAAGTTTGTTTAGATAGATAAGTTTTCTTTTCAGAATACCTAGTCACAGCAAGATATAGGTTGCATTTGTTGGATTTCATCCAATTTTGTTAGTAAAGCTAATTGATATGAAGTTGGGACTCTACAGAAATCTCGATTTTTTTATCAAGAATTCGAATTTGTTAAAGATCTTTAAGAATTCTACTCATGCTGCTCACTTTTACAATTTGAAGAAGAAAATTATTTCTATGAAAAATATGGTCATTTTTCAAATTCCCATTTGGCGCCAAAATCCCTTTTTTTCAAACTTTGAGCTGAAAATTTTTGTTGATTTGAAAGTGTAAGGGTTTTTTAGGATCAAGATTAGACAAGAAAATCAATTCAACTGGATCTGGTCTTATGCATAACCTCATTATCGTTTGGGAGTGGAATTTCGATCTTTTGAACATTTTCCCCGCTTGAAAATCAATGAAATTTCGATTGTTCAAAATCTCTCGAAAATGGGGAAAACATATTTTTCATGATGATAACTTTTTCTGAATTTGTTTCTTCAACTGGTAAAACCGGGCAACATGAGTAGGATTCCGAAAAATTCTTGATGAAAAATCGAGATTTCTGTAAAAATCATAGATTCCCAACTTGATATCAACCAACTTTATACTTCACCTTTTATTTGAAATATGTGCTAGAAACCTTGAATAAAATTAGTTTTTGAAAGGAAATTTCCACATTTTTGAAGTAATTGAAATGTGTGAAATACGCAAATTTGAGGCCCAAAAAAATTCAAATAACTAGCTTCCTCCCGATAATCTCGAATTTTCGTGAAACTTTGCAGATGAATTCGAAATCTTGAAATTAATGTTGATCCCAAATTACTTTAACATCTTCGAATCAATAAAAATTCTGGGTTTAAAAGTAATAGATTCATTCTTGAAATTGGAAAAACGCCAGATTGAATAACCCGCAGGATTTTTTTTAATTTCCACAACTAATTGTCTTTTTTATTGACAAAGAATAATATTTTTTCCTGATTAGAAAAATATTGAGTTTTTTGTAGAAATAGTCAATTCTCATTTTCATGTCAAATATAGTTCTTAGATTTGTCAAATTTAACTATCTTAATTGCAAAATGATGAAACCTCAGCTTCTTGCGTTTTCTCATGAGCGATTTTATTCAATCTTTTTTTCTAAATATTATCACTGTTCTCAAACAAAAACTAACGATTTGAAGTGAGAATAATAATCATTGAGAGAAATACGTTCATTTTTCAAATTTCGATTCTACGCCAAATTTCCAAGTGAGAGAAAGATCGAAATTTGTTTTCAAGGTTTAATTAATTCGATAACTTTTTTCATGCATTCTTTTTCACAATTACAATATTTTTAATGCTTGTCCTGACTTTTGTACTTTAAGAATACCTGGAAAGAGCTATAAAGCTCAGAAAAAGTGTACGAATAAAACTTTAATGAATGAATGAAGAATATGTTCGTAGTTTGATAAAAATATCTTTACAGATTTTGGTGTAATTGAATTTTGAAATTATTTCATGCATATTTTAGGAATGCTTGGCTTGCATGATTTTTCCAATCTCTTTTAGCAGTGTGATCAAAAATATAAATCAAGATTTTTTCATTAAAATTTTTAATTTTATGCATCCTGTAGAAGAAATTTGTAGCACTTATGAAAATTTTTATTCTCTCTAAAAAAATCAATTTACAAAAGAAAACGCTATAAAATCACTTAGTAGCCGTACAACATTTATTAACAATTTTAAAAGGCATATTCGCTATGAAGAGGAAAACCCTTATTTAATCTTGTCTTTTCTAAGATAAACCAAACCTGCCCTTTCATAAAAATTCTGATGTAATCGAAATTGAATTGAAACACTTGTACAAAAAATGGCACTAACTCAAGATTCTCAAAAATTGATTATTGTCTTGAAAAAATTCACTTCATATTAAATAAACCTAATTGACATGAAGATGAGAATTTACTATTTTTACAAAAAACTCAATATTTTTCTCCGGATTGACAGAAAATAATAACTTCGTTGAATTCTAAAACGGAATGAGCTAATAAGATGTAGATATTCGAAAAAATTCCGAAACAAATTCAATCCGACTAAAATTAGGCCGTTTTTTGTATTTCGAAATTTCTACTTTTTCAACTTTTTTAGCCAAAATTTCTATCGATTTCGATGATTCGAAGCAGTTAAGTGATGATTTTTGGGATCAACATTAGACGAAGAATTCGAATTCACCTGCAGAAGTTCACTGAAATTCGTCATTACTGTGGTGAATTGAACCATTTGTATTTTTCGATTATCACGAAGGTAAATTATCCAAAATATGGAAGTTTAACTTTTTCTCGGAAACAGTAAGATCTTCGCAATCTCTATGGCAAACTTCGAATTCTTAGTCCAATGTTGATTCCAAATATCATCAGATTGAATTTTATCGAATATCCACATTTTATTAACTCATTCCGTTTTAGAATTCAGAAAAAAATTGAGTCTTAATGTCAATTAGGTGTAGCATTAATTTTTACAGATCACCACTGAACTATTAAAAAAATGAAGAGATTTTTATTCCACGAATATGATTTTGTTCTTTAATCTCAAAAAAATTTTCCCTTTTTTTTCAAAAATCATCTTTAAGGCTTAAAAGAGTCATGGTTTAACTATAACTCAAAACTCAACACAAAAGAACATGCAATGCTCATTGTTAAAGCTATGAACTGTAACTTCCCCAAATATTGGTCTTGTCATCTCGCTCTAAATATTTGATTTGATTGATCATACAATTGATTTTATTCAACTGTGCTTAAAAGAGACCTAGATAATGCAGGATTAAAATTTCCTATTCAATCAAGATATCTTTCATGGTTATAATATATTGAGACCGTTTCAACATCTCTAGCAGCTCGTTGGTGATCCGGTCTTTCATCTCATCTGGTAGGACGCTAACGGCACTATTTGTATCATCATTTGCCTTAGCGGGACCTGGGGGAGGAATAAGATCATTAGATATTTGTTCGGCCATGATATCACTTTTTGAAATCAAAAAGACTGCCAAATGCTTCAGGCGTGTTTTTAAACAATTTTATTCATATATTTTTACTTAATTTTATTCTCTTTCCACTCTTTGCTTATACGAATACAATTACAGTATACAATTCTCAAGTATATTGTTATTGCGGCCCCCTTTGGTCCACTGAAAAAAGATGTTATTTACTATGAAAAATAGGCCCCCTTAATTTGTGTTTATTTAACAAGAGATGAATTTCAAGGGATGATAAAAACAAGACTTCTGAATTACATGACTCTGGTCATGGGGGAAGTTAAAGGTGACTTTAATCGTGTTTTTCTATTCCTTTTCAGGTGTCACAAGTAGACGAATTTAACATTAATAATGTATTGTATTTTGCTACTAAATCATTACTTCATTATTTCATGTACATTATTTCAGGATACAATAAACCTAGGCATACATACTCATATATCATACATATTAGACCAATCAGAATACAAGATTATCTTCAACAGAGGTTCCAAAAAGGTATATAAAAAAATGCGATTCAAAAAATAATTCATAGCATCAACGAATCGGAGCTTTTACCTGTATATTATATTCATTAATTTTCTAAATTTCACTACAGATACATGTTGCATCGGGACTAAAAATCTATGAAATGAAGCAATTAGATTAATTAGACGAATGGATGATGAAACACGTGGACATTTCCAGGAATAGCACCACCTCCTATTAGGATTAAGAGTTTTTTTCCGAATGAGAACGAGTTAGATTCAAAAGATGGGCAGTAGTTACATCATTTTCACTTGCTACCTGACTATAATGGCTATTAGGGATAGTTTTTGAAAATTAGTTTTTTCTTAGGACTAATTCGATAGAACATTTAAAGGCGGTTCTAATGATGTATAACACTAGTAGGTTCTGAAAAAGTCCTAGGGGTGTTGTAAATAGGTTGAATGATTTTCCTATCTAAATGTATTGAAAATCAATAAACCAATTATTTTCGAATTTTTGAAAACTATAAATAATCAATATTAGAATAAATTTTTTATGTTGGAAGCCGATTATTTCTTCAAGCCAACTATGTAGATCAGATATTTTCTTGAATCAATCGAAAATACCATGGATTGCTGTGGAAAATTTACACACTACTTAGAAATAGTGGGATTTATTTTCGTGAAAAAATGCAATTTTTTAAAACTTTGTTGTATTGACATCAACCCTAGGAAAAGACTTTATCTATGAGAAATTTCACACCTAGATTCCTTAAATACCCAAGCATCTTTATTTATGTAGGCATCTGGGAATTTTCGAAAAATTGTTTTTAAAAAGTTATCCCCAATGGCTATAGTCATTGACTTTGTTGTCTCCTGGTTTGCATTGATCCAATCAAAACTTTAAACCAATCAACCTACTGGCAAAGTGTGGTCACTGGTAATTACTATATCCATATGAACTCTAACTTGATGGAGATTGTCTTCTCACACCTAGATGTTAGAAATTCGGATAAGCAAGTGCAATTACCAGTGACCACACTTTGCTAGTATGTTAATTGTCTAAAAACCCTGTAATTTCCATATGGTGCTTATTTACAAAAAAGCAGGGTGTAGGTTGTGTCAATACTATGGGAGTGTGGAGTAATAGGAGATAAAACGGGGGTTCTGGCCTGGTGGTTAGAAGCGTTGCCTCACAACGTTGAAGACCTGGGTTCGAATCCCGGCTATGGTGTACTGACAAGTCCTAATAAGGACGAAACGCGTCTACATCTGCCACCGTGAGTTGAATATTATTTTACTCTCTTATAGAATTGACACTTGCTTATCCGGTTTTCTATCATCTAGATGTGAGAAGACAATCTCCATCAACTCAGAGTTCATATGGATATAGTAATTACCAGTGACCACACTTTGCTAGTAGGTTAATTGTCTAAAAACACTGTAATTTCCATATGGTTCTTATTTACAATCCAATCAGATTACTCACAGCTTTAATCAATCAATTCTGACTTATTTCAAACGTAATTTCTAGACTTTTTATATAACATTAAAGTTTATAATATGCTGAACAAAACAACTCTATCAGTTCATTGCTGACTGCAGTTTGCTTTAAAAACTGAATAAATCTCGTGAGGAATAAGCTGATATCCAGAATAAGAATCTCCCATAAAATTCTAAAGAATTTTAGTCTTGAAACAACATATATGAGTGTAAAATTCTGGGCGAAATAATTTCCCGATAACACACATTTCTATCCCTTCAGCTTTACAATGGATTCTTCTCTTGTTAACTGAAGAGAGGATAGAACAAACTATCTTCCTTTTTCATCTAAACATACCTTGATTCTTCCAAAATAATTTTTTAGAAAAACAGAAATAAAAACTGATGATCCAAGTAATTTGAAATAAATATAAACCTAGTTGACATGAAGATGAGAATTTACTATTTTTACAAAAAACTTTTCCGGAGAGCCTGGAAAAATTTATTCCACGATCAAATAAGCCCATGAATCATAGAAATAAAAAAAAACTTCTTAACGGAATTGGGGCATTTTCGAATTTCCCGTTTATTTTTTCAATCTTTGAGCTCAAAATTTTTAAAGCAATTCAATACTGATATCTGAATCATCTCGACCCAAATTTTAAAAAGTTTAACTTTCTTTTGAGAATCTCGAGTTTCTCTGAATGACCAAATTCGAATTCTTTTTCTAATTTCGTTCATTTAAATTTTTCCTGACTTTCCGAAGAAAAATATTAAGTAAATTCTCATCTTCATGTCCACTAGCTTCTTTTGGAAAACGGGTTTAAGAAAAAAATTCGAAAAATTTAGAAGACATTTTAAAATTTGAGTTGGGAAAATTTTTGTTGAACGGAAAATGTGAGAAGAATCTAACATTATATTTCATGATGGACGAGGAGAACAAAAATGATCTTAGAGATTTAAGAAAACACTCTATTTAGATTTTCTCAGATCACTGCTTGAAAAATAGAAATCAGTTGGGAGCTGTTTAAATGAAACTTCAGGGAACAATAGCTTGCTTATTAAAGAGGATGTATTTTCTTATTAGCGAGAAATATGAAAAGTTAATGTCTGGATTAGATAACCATCTGTTATTGTTTACCAGAAAGTAATGCCACTGTATTCCCATTACAATGCTGCAGAAAGAGTTGGTTCTTAACTTTTAAGATCAGATATTGACTTTGGAGTTTGTTTCCTTCAAATTCTAGAGGAAAAAATACATAAAATATTTTTATTACATTTTACCTATGATAAAAACAGATACATTACCATTATTGATTAAAAAGTATGATGAAAATGCAAAAGTCAATCACGTAATTTTATTTACTTGAATCTCCTATCAGTCTTCCAGACGTTTCGGTACTCAAATATTCATGAAACTTTTTCAGTGGAATCAGACGCTTGTAATCTGAAGAAGATACTTGACTACCTCAGTACCGAAATGTCTGCAAGAGGCACTTGGTAAAAGTTTCCTTATTTATTATGCTCCTAACCATACAAGGCTTAATTTTGTATTAATTCAGCCTTAATAGTTTTCTTTTTATATGGTATAATTGCAAAGTCTTTTCCTAAATTGAAAGTTTGATAGACCAATTTAAATTATTGTCTTAATCCCTAGACAAGCATTCCCATTTTTCTGCTAACCAACGTGAACCTGAGGGAAAACGATATCTGGAACATGGTTGATTTAAGGGTGGTCAAAAATTTTATCATGGACAAAATTAGACAAGAGAATCGAATTTAGCTTTTGTAGTCAGAGATATCTGATTTGAACAGATTTTTCTGAAACATTGGTATTTTTCAAGACAACCCATCTATAAAAAGATGCTAGATTATTTTCTAAATATAGTTCTCTATTTCCTGCGGCAGATATCCTGTCTACTCATCAATGTGTATATAGATACTTGTTTTATATAAAAAATAGAGAAGAAATTATTGGCCAAAATGTACAATCGGTTAACACCTTTGACTCATGAATTGGCCTAAAATAGATATCTTTATTTGGGAAATGATCTGGTATCTTCTTGAAAATTAGTTATCAAAAATAACTTTTCTTTTCAATAGTGTATTTATTCGAGCCGGTGCAAGTTGTCAATGGAATCCTGCCGTGGACACAGGGAATGTTGCTCGTATAAATGCGTCCAACGAATTAATCGGTGTAACTTCCTTCCAAAAGTGGTTGAGGATTTCTACAAAGGTAAAATCAAATTGTGAAACATGAAAAAAATTGAAATATTTCTGTAGAGATACTTTATCCAAGCTCAATGAACCAAACGATCTGATTATAATAGGAAATCTCTTCTTCCAAACGTGATACAATCAAGAAAAACTTGATTTGGTTTAATTTAAAAAAGAAGACAGTTTAAATTCATTTTTTAATAAATTCTATTTTCTTTTTATGTAATCTTCTTTTAGGAACAACCTCTAAATTTTTATACAGGAAAAGCTTCTTTTAGTTCACATGTATTTCTGTATGATCATCTAAAGACTCTTGAGTAAAGAGTTAGCGTACAGTTCTTCTTTATGTTCGGCAGCTTGGGAATTCTTAATTTAATCTTTGTATGTTAATTAGATCCTCTGTTACTTCAGTTTCAGATAAATAAATAATATCACAGTCAGTAACCAAGAGAGAAACAAGAATAGTGGAATGACAAATCCGACGTAGCTTCTCAAAAATATTGGAATGATATGGTGTATTTGAAGGTCGATACCCCGACACACATTCATGTTTTTGACTCAGAATTTCTTAAAACTTACTTGGAATCTGCTTGACATGAATTAACTGACCAGTTCCACGAAGATTGAGGCACATCAGCTTCTAAAAAGTACTCTAAAGTTATTGCATTTCTCCACCAGTTTTGGTGCGTAAAGCACACACCCTGTTTTTGACTGTTGTAACAGTTTTTTCTTAAGTAGGCCAAATATTTAGAAAAATTATGTTTTGGACAATTTTTTCTGTTTTTGTAATAAAAAATAAGATAACCTTGAAAAAATCTTGTTTATTGTTGTTTAATGTTAAAAAAATTAACTTCAATTCCTAATTACTACTGTAGTTTCCTGAATTCATTACTTTTAGATTCTGATTCAAAAACACATTAATGTGTATGAGAAATCCTATATAAAAAATTCAATTTTTAGTAACCTTTACACAAATTTTCATAAAGCTTTTAACAAAAATTACTCAAAATAAATTTTTAAAATTTCAAGACATCTCATTTCAAATCCGCAACTAGAATTTGAATTCATGTGTCGGCTGAAAAAAGTTTATTCTTCCGGAAATATGGAACTTTTAATTTGCATCTGCAGAGATGAGCTTGAATTAATATTGAATTAATTAATATACTGAATATTGCTTGATAAGAAATAATGATTAACCCTTCATGTCCCATTGTTCCACCAGTGGAACACAACTCTTTCTCGAGCGATAATTTTAACTGAAAGATACCTAAAACACTTAGTTTACCCCTCATTAGAAAGGAAATTTATTGAGCATAAAGATGCAAACCATAGAAGAGGGGTGTTTTTTTGAAAATGTTGTCAAAAATTTTAAAAATATTTAGAACGTTTTTTTGAAAACCTATTTGCTGAGGTTTTCGAAAAACAATAGTCGTAGATTTCAAATATGTAATAGCCTGCTCGATATCTCTCATGGTGTAGAGGATAAATAGTTTTAGAGCCAAAATTTTATCAGATTTTTTTGAAGCAATATCAAAAGTCACATTTTCATGGATTTACGAAAAAATAATCTATTTTTTCTGAATCAGTAAAAATATTCATTTCTTAGAGGATTTGGAAGACGAGTTAATAATGAGTAATAAAGATTTTATTTAATCGATTCTCAACAGACTCTTACACCGGCTTGATATTCATACATAAAATAATGAAAAATTAAAAATCCTCTGATTGGACTAAGAATATCACAGGGGGAGGGCTTCACTGAGTTCATTGAGTTTTCTTGAGAATGGAATCCAGTTGTAACTGCCCTGCTACATCTTTTTCTTTTGACTCCTCGATTTTTAATTGCACACTTTTTTGATTCAGTGATAATTACAGGGTATCAATCTATGTTTTGGAGAAATTGGAGACACTTTTTGCTGATTTGAAAGGTGTCTGAGGAAAAAAACGTTACTTTTCAGGACAAAGAAACCAATTATCACAATTCAATATTTGAAAGGACCGTCAATCTGAACTGATTTCGGATCATACTAGTTTATTACAGCAGTAAAAATGTAAAAATACACCTAATTAATATGAAGATGGGAATTTATGCTTTTTACAAAATTATGAATTTTTTCACCAATAAATCGAATTTGATCAAGATTTTTTGGAATCTAGATCGTAGGTTCCACTTTCAGGATCTGAAGAAAAAAAATTTGAAAAAAATCAAATTTTAAGAAAGTTATGGCATATTTCAAATCTAGCGATGGCGCCGGATTCCTATTTTTTTGAACTTTGAGTTAATAATTTTTGTTGGTTTAAAAGTGAGAGAGTGATCAAAAGTTGATTTTTAGGATCACGATTAGTCAAAGAAATCAAATATACTGATTCAGATTTTGAGAATCCGCCCATCTTCTTGTGAAAATCGAATTTTTATTTTTTGAACATTTTCACTGCTTGAAAATCGATGAAATTTTGATGATTCAACATCCCTGGAAATTGGCGAGTCCATTGAAATTTTCATAGTCATAATCGGTTTCTTTGACTAATCGTGATCCTGAAAATCAACTTTTGATCACTCTCTCACTCCTAAATCAACAAAAATTATTAACTCAAAGTTCAAAAAAATAGGAATCCGGCGCCATCGCTAGATTTGAAATATGCCATAACTTTCTTAAAATTTGATTTTTTTCAAATTTTTTTTCTTCAGATCCTGAAAGTGGAACCTACGATCTAGATTCCAAAAAATCTTGATCAAATTCGATTTATTGGTGAAAAAATTCATAATTTTGTAAAAAGCATAAATTCCCATCTTCATATTAACTAACTTTAGATAACAGACTTTTGCACGATTATTTAATGTTTTTTAAAATACAAACGACCATTTTATTTTCCTTATCTAATGGTCATGCTGAAAAAAGACGTCAACTCAAAATTCAAAAAAAAATTCTTTTTCTCAAATTGATTCTTTTGAATCGGTTTCCCAAAAATATTTAGAAAATATCGATAAATAAATCCTAAATTTCCGAATTTATCGAGAAAAGCTCTTGAACCTGAGAGAATAAACAGTATCGAGTCTGTTAGACGAAGAAAAGAGTAGCACTTTGATAAAAGTTATTCGCATGAACTGTTATTTTTTGATACATTTTTAAGGGGCATAATATGGGGCATATAAATCTCACTTCAAGTTATTGATTTTTTTCTTTTTCCTTGAGTTTACTCAAAAATTTCTCAAGTAGTTCTCATCTATTGGTTTATTTCTTGAGCATTAAATTGCTATATGTAAAGATGTCATTATTAGAGTCTTTTCAGAAATGATAAATTATATAATGAAGAATTCTGATGAATCTTGCTTTTAAATTTTATGTTTCAAACAAAAATTTAAAACCTTTAGAATAATTCTTTCCAAGCTTCTGAATATCTTTTGCCAAAAGAAATTGAAGAACAATTTTTATTAAATAAAAGTAGTCAAAATTTTTTTAATTATAAGTTATAGCTTAGAGAGGCTTTGTGGAATGATCACAAAGATTATTTGAACGAAATGGTTTTAGTTCTAATAGATTCAATAAGGAACAAATTTTAATTTGAAAAAGTATAAACAGTTGGTGAGAATATGTCAGAATAGCCCATCAACATGATTGGATAGGGAAATGTTCAATAATCAATAAACAATTTAAACCTATAATTCTCAAAATTACCAGAAACCCCTGAAAATTTGTTTGATAGATCTTTTTAAACAGATATCAGATCATCCTAATTTATTAGACTTCAAGCAGTGAAAAAGACTAGGAAACATGATAATCGGTCGAATCCTAAAATCTCATCAGTCACACGTAGTATTTGATTTAATAGATTGGAAAAATTAAATTTTGAAATTTGGCGCCTGCATTTTCTTCAGAGAAACTAGAGCTAAACCTAATTGACATGAGGATGAAAATTTTACAAAAAACTCACAGAAAAAAATAATTTTTTGAATTCTAAAACGGAATGAGCTAATAAGATGTAGATATTCGAAAAAATTCAATCTGACCAAAATTGGGCCGTTTTTTGAATTGCGAAAATGTATCAAATTTCCACTTTTACAACTTTTAAGCCCAAAATTTTTTATCGATTTCGATGATTCGAAGCGGTTAAGTGATGATTTTTGGGATCAACATTAGACGAAGAATTCGAATTCACCTGCAGAAGTTCACTGAAATTCGTCATTACTGTGGTGAATTGAACCATTTGTATTTTTCGATTATCACGAAGGTAAATTATCCAAAATATGGAAGTTTAACTTTTTCTCGGAAACAGTAAGATCTTCGCAATCTCTATGGCAAACTTCGAATTCTTAGTCCAATGTTGATCCCAAAAATTATCACTTAACTGCTTCAAATCATCGAAATCGATAGAAATTTTGGCTAAAAAAGTTGAAAAAGTAGAAATTTCGAAATACAAAAAACGGCCTAATTTTAGTCGGATTGAATTTGTTTCGGAATTTTTTTGAATATCCACATCTTATTAGCTCATTCCGTTTTAGAATTCAACGAAGTTATTATTTTCTCTCAATCCGGAGAAAAATATTGAGTTTTTTGTAAAAATAGTAAATTCTCATCTTCATGTCAATTAGGTTTAGATGGTGCAAAGAAGATGTTATTTTTAAGAGCTCTGTGGGAACCATTTGTTTAATTTAGAACAGGAATTTCATAAGATTTGAAATATACACTTGTCTTTCTGAAGTAGAATATCGATTTTTTTTTTAAATAGTAAATTCAACTAACTTTAGTTGTGGCTGAATAAAATTGAGATTTTCGGGAATGGCTTTAAATTAAGGAAAATTGGTAACTTGTAGCATCTGCATTTAGCCTCAAGATAGTGTAAAACTGGGTTGAATTTCTATCGGAAATATGTAAAAAAATTGTTTTTTCCAGAATGCCGCCACAGTATTTTCCCAGATTTTTTTAGAAATTTTGAAGACCAATTGCTTCTTTCTCAAGCATACAGAATTATTGAATTTAAATAAAAAATTTTAGCATAAATAATTTATCTTGGATATTGAAAATTAAAGTTTTAATCCTTTCGATACCATAGCAAAACGAAGAAAGTTTAATTCTCTTACAGAATTACTTAAAATGACATGATGGAAAAAACATTTACGAAATTTTAGGAAAATATTCCTCTCAGATAATTAATTTAACCAGGGCCTGATTTATATTGAAATTCCTATCCATTGTTGAGTGATTTAAAATTCCATTTAAGGATTTACTTGGATATTATTAATTGTTACACTCAGTTAATGTCAAAAAAGAGATTTCTTATAAATTTCTTTCGACCTGATAACAAAATTACCTAGATATTGAAGATTTGAGGTAAAATTGAAATTTGGCCCATTTTCACGAGACTCTTAATGAAGTTGCTCATTGAATTCATGCTTTAAAACATATACCTTGTCCTGAATTAACTATTTAGCTTCTACAGAAATTTATCTTATTATTGATGAGTTTAATAATTTAGATCAAAAAGGAACATGAATTTAGAAATTGAACTCCTTTCTGTTTGTCATATATAAGAATTATAAAAAAATGTTTTAAAACCATTGGAAATAGTCAGTCTAAACATAGAGGTCATATATGACACCTGGTTTCGAAAGGGTTAAAATAAGAAGATGCTAGAATTTTTATCACATAAAAATCTCATGATGTCGGTGACCCAGCTCAGAAAAAATTTTAAAAAACATCTACACGAGAAGAATAATTCAAATCTTGGCCTTGAGATGTAATGGTCTGTTTTTTTAATATTTTAGGGACCTTTTAAATTGTGAGAAAAATCGATCAAGGGACAAGAACAATATCGGAAATTTCTGTTGAAAGTAATCAAAAGAACATCATCATCATCAGTAGTGTAAATTCTCATTTTTATATCAACTTCGGAGTGTCCAGACATGTTGTAGTGAACCTGAAGCTAGTTAATAATATGAGGATAGGAAGTTATGGTTTTTTACGATAGTCTGATTTCGTTTTTCATCAAGAAATCGAATTTGAACGCGATTCTTTTGAATCTAGATCAAGGAGAAAAAAATTTTTTAAATAATCAATTCTTAGAAAAGTTAAAAATTTCAAAGTAGCGCCGAAAAAACTTATGGTTAAAAATTTCAAAATCTCATTCAGCATATTTGATTTCTTTGTCTTATCGTGATCATAAGAATCAACTTCTGATCCCTATCACTTTGAAGTCAGCAAATATATGGAAGTTTGACACTAACTCGAGATTTGAAAAAAGCCATAATTTCTTAAAAATTGATCTTTTTTCTCCATTTCGTGAAAGTAGGTCTCATGATCGAGATTCCAAATTCGATTTCTAAAGAGAATATAGTAAAAATCATAACTTCCCATCTTTGTATTAATTAAGTGCATGTTCTTCTTCATTATTATTTTGTAGCTTGCCAATGATTAAAATCATTTTTAACTTGAAAGTGAGAATTTTTATTTTATCTGATGGAATTCTTGGGTTGATCACAGGATTCATTTCTCATCAGATTGAAAAATTACTCCATTAAAACGAGCAAAACAAAAAAAGTAACTTTTAATCAGAGTCGTAATCTATGTTGGTTGAATTAAAGTTTTTCTTGAATTTTCTTCTACTGGCCAAACTGTGTTTACATCTTCATTATTTCACTTGAAACTGTTTAGTAAATTCAATGTTCTCAGACATATTTGAGTATAATAAACTAATCCTTTTGTTAAAAGAAATGTCAAAAAATATGTCTTGGTTTTATTGGATGAAAATGACTCAAACCTGAGACATGTAAGGTGTTGATAACAACCAAGACGTCAACCATATCTTTACAAAACTATACTGATTTTTTCTGTAAATTTAAGAACTGAAATTCGTCGTTATTGTGGGTAATCGAACTATCTGAATTTTTCAATTATCCCGATGTAGAGTAACTCCAAATGAAGAATTTTGACTTTTTCTTGAACTTTTTCGGTCAAGTTCGAATTTAATGTTGATCCCAAATTTCAGCTTGTAATCAGTTCAAATCTTTGAAATCGTTGAAAAAATTTAGTTCAAAGATTAGAAAATATAGAAATAATAAAACTTCAAAAGATGGCCTAATTTTGGCCAGATTGAATTTTTCTTTGTATTAAGATCCTCCTTTAATCAAGATTCAAATTTTCCAACTGCTCTTTGAAGATACATTGAACTGGAATAATAAAGTCTTTTCTAAGAATCAGAGATGAATAACGGTACATGCTTTCTTTGTAAGTAGCTTCTCTGAAAGCCCTAAGTGAGGATACCACAGAATCTTCTTGAGGATCTGTGCTATATCCAAGATATAATTTATCGATCAACTTTTTTCGAAAGAATAGGCACGATATCAAATGATTCTAATTTATTTCTAAAATAGAATCCCAAATCCAAAAATGACTTCACAATTCATGGGAGCTGCATTTTTTGAGCGTGGTAAGAAAATCTTATGGTAAGCGTTGAATATACAGAACTGAATTTTTGCCTTATTTGGGATTGAAAATAAGTTAGCTTTCGATATTAAATCAACGAAAAGAATAACAAACAATCTCCAGGCTCGAAATTATCTCTTCTTACACTCATGCAGAAATTTAATTGGGGTTTTCAGCCAAATTGGGTCCCATATCATGTTAAGTCAGATAACCAAGTGAGCTCATTCTGAGCTTATTCGACATAAAATCAAAGAATTATTTTCTTTCACTGCGAGTTTAAACTAACTGGGAAAGATCGACTATCGAAGAAAAAGCACCGTAGACCTACACCACCAATTTTGGTGCTTGAGAAAGCACACACCCTGTTTTTGACTCTTGACTTGAGTGTAATTAGTAATTAAAGGGTGTAATTATCAAAATTTCAAGTCAGAATTAATTTCTCCATTCAAAATTCAGATTTTATTTAATTGCATTCATACTAAACGAACGAATTCAATCGAGGTTAGTGAGCCCAAAAGATAATTTTTCAAAATACTTGACCTATTTCATAGTATGATTATACAATAATAGGAAAAAACTGTTCCAAGAGTCAAAAAGTGGTGTGCCTTCTCAAGCATCAAAACTGGTGGAAAAGTGTACTGTAGATTTAGTAGTAACGAAAAATAGTTTGATGTTTAATATCATCAGTTTAGAGGTTAAATCAACTAGCAAAGTATGGACAGTGATAATTGCTATATTCGTATGAACTCTAGCTTGATTGACATTGTCTTCTCACACACCTAGATACTAGAAATTGGATACGCAAGTTTCAATTCCAGAAAGAGTCAAGCAATTTTCAACCCACCTATTAGCTTTAACGCCTAATTTCTACATTAACTCGACCTTATTTTAATCTCTTATAATCTTGTTTGTCAATAATTTTAAACGATAAACTTTCGTCTGAAAATGCAAATTTATTAACCATAATTATAATTAATTCGAAACAGAAATGAATAAATTTGCAAAATTAAATTTATTTCTATTCATAGAATAAGAAATGTTAAGGAGTTTTGAGTGGAACTCAAGAAAGTTGAGTATCATCTCTTTCGTATTTCCTTTTTTTCTTGAAGAACCTACACTGCTTAGAAACTGCTCTTGGTCTTGACCTACTCTTAGGACTGAAGATGTATTTGTAAAGGCTTCAAATTTTGTGGAATAAGAGTTAGATAAAACAATTTTAAACCTCAGTGTTCCGCGGATGTTTTATGATGTTCCTACGATGAATTAATTTTATAAAACTAACCAATCAGAGAGCGATGTCGATATTCTCTGCTACGATATTTACTGCTACACTAACAGTTTTTGTAGAATAAACTTGAATTCATTTGTTTTATTGGATAATATATTTAATAATGGAATGAAAAATAAAATGTATTGGGAAAAGGAAAAGCCATATAACTTTTTTCACATATATTCCCTTTTTAAATTATTTTGTTTGAAATAGATTTTTCTTCCGATTAATTTTTCCTTCTTATTTCAGTAAATTCTGTTTTTCCTTGTTTGGCTAGATATTTAAATCCTTTTGATCAAATGATAAAGAAAGGTCCTAACCAATTCCTATAAGGGGGTTAAGAAAATCGGAAACAAGATAATAATAATAATATTTATTAAACAATACATGTGTTATCTATATAAATATTAAATAGATTCTTCAGTTTTGTGGAAATTTATAAATTATAAAGTTTTTTAAATTCATCATTATCAAGAGTTTTCATCTTATGATTAAGTTTTTTAAATATGTTTTTGGCTTTGTTGAAAATTGATAGCTTTTTTAGATTGCCATATTCAGGAACATTGGAGCGTAGGCCTTGACGATTGGAGTTAGCCAGGGGTGAGATTCACTAGTAATCCATTGATTCGTACGATCCCTGCTTTCACACGATTTTCTATCATATCTTGGAAATTTATCTTTTTTATAAAGGCACAACAAATGATACAGAGGATATTTATGTATTTATTAAAAAATGAAATACTTACAATACTAACTCACGTAGTGTGTGTGTCTGTAGACTATTTTTTATATTGGTTAAAAAGAGACATGATGTGAAATTTTCTTTATATTTTTTATTTCGGGATAACTTTTTCTTCCCTATATATCACATACTATCAACAAAGATTCAATTCAGAAACTCTATTCTTTATTCAATCCTTTCAGAAAGTATCTTCTTTAGAAAAATTTTCTCGAAAGACATCCAAGAAAAAGTATACCCATGAAATTTCGTTTGATTGAAAAGCTATTCTCTGATTCAAAAGGCACACGCTTTCTCCGATTATTTGAGTTGGTACAAATTTTTTTAAACTTTGAGTTGAAAATTGTTGTTGATTTCAAAGATGTGTGAGAAATTAAACATTATTTTTCAGGAACAATATTAGAAAAGAAAAACAAAAATAATCGCTGAGATTTTAGGGAACATTTCCTTACCGTTAATTAGACTTGGATGAAATTTCGTGAAAACTGATAATTCTGCCTGTAATTTTGTTTAAATAATCTTTGAGCTATTTCGAAATCATTCCACCAAAATCATTCAACTCTTTACATGCTTCTGGTATTAAATAAAAAAAGTTTCGGAAATTTTCAAATTTTTTAATTTAACCCTTAAAATCCCACAGTGATAGTTCTATCACACGTCATTTTAACAACTCATTATTCATTCAAGCATCAGAAAATACTTCGTTTACCACCCATTCGGTAGGAAATGCATTAATCTACTGGAATACGCAAAGATCTTGGCTCTATCATTCGTCAAACTCGGCGCTATACTAATTTAGAGAGAGTTGATTTTTTCGAAAAATTAATTTTTGTTCAAAACGTTTTTTTGAAAACCTTCTTCCCAGGGTCATAGATAAACAGTAAACTTTTATCGAGGAATCATACCTCTAGAATTCAATTATGCAATCGCCTGAACTCTATCTGCTGAAGCTACAAAGATAACCTGTTTTTGGAACAAAAAATGGGTCATTTTTTGATCGATAACTTCTGAACCAAAAATACTTGCATCAAAACAACTGTAGATTTGTAATTAGCGTATTCAAAAACCATACGATAGACAAAAGATTGAATGCGAGTCATGAAAAAAAATTCTCTGGGACTTTGAGGGTTAATTTTTGGTGATTATATTTGATTTTATTAATTTTATGCAGTTAAAAATACAGTGCACTGCGGAACTCATGGATTCGGAAAATTATCATCTTTTCTAATAAATGATCGATAGATAGACACACAAAATACGCTCAATTAAATGATTGGTTAATTTTTTTGGCCTTTGAATGCATAATAAAAGATTTAGAGGCTTGATTGAAGAATTTGAAAAATATTCAGGTATTCATATAAACAAATTCATAAAATTTTGATTTGTTTTTATTTGATAGTTAATTTTAAGGCATTGAAATTTCTCGATTTGTTTAAATGATTCAATATTCTACTTAAATTCGTTTATACAGATCTCGAGATGAGGATTATTTTAATATTCTCACTAGTCTGTGTGAATAGACTCAAAAGTAATTTTTGAATCATAATCAACACACTATTCTCTGCTAATAAGTGAAAATTTCATTCATTTTGATAGATTCTAGTCAAAGTTATTCAAGATCATCTTAAAAATCCTTTTTCGTTGAAATCGACTTTCTTATTTTTAAGGAATCTGTATCAAAATGTAGATTATTTACATTTTTGGGGAAAATTATTAAGTATAGAGCAGTTTTTAGTTGACTATCATTTGGAGTCTCGATGAGATTTGCATTTCGAACATTGATTCAGGCCATTTGAGGTCAATTGTGGTTTTCTTTAAGATCCATCAAGTTTTCTTGAATAAACGTTTGTGAAATCATTCTTTATTAGATTCTCTTATTATTGCAACTTTTTTTCATGCACTAAGCTTTAATTTTGACGAAATTCAGCTTCTAATTCCCGAATAAATGTGAAATAATTGATTTCGCAAAGAAAAGTTCAACGTCCTTAATTGCAATAACCTTTCTCAAAAATGATCTTTTTGAAAATTTTAGAAACTTGACTAGTTCCAAATTCTACAGCGGATTCAATCATTTCATTTGTTTCCAAATAAATATTCAATTTATTCATGAATTTTAGAATTTTAGAAAAATCACTATTTCAATCACTCTTTTGCAGTTTAATGTCTGAGAATTTGTGAAGAATCTAAATATAATTCGTTATAAAATTATGTTAGGGATTTTGAATATAAAAGATTGAGACATTTTTAATGAATATATAAAGAACGTTCAAAATTTGAAAATTTCAGAAATTTTGTTTATTTAATACCAGAAGCATGTAAAGAGTTGACTCAAAGAATATTTAAACAAAATTAAAATTATCTCTAATGCAAGATGTGTGACTTCTGAGCATCCAATTAGAGATACTTCAAGACTTAAGCACTTAACCCTCGTCACGAAAAACTCACTATAACAAATTAATTAAGTATCTAAAATACTTCAATAATAAACAAAATTACAGGCGGTTTCATCGGTTTTATGAAATTTCATCCGAAAGTCTACCGTTCATTAACCATGTGAAGGTATACTTTCTAGTTTTAAACCATTTTTACTGCTTGAAGATGATCCGTTCAATTTCCGAATCAGTAAAAATTAGTTTTATAAAAAAATTTATTGAAACTTAAGTAAATATTTGAATTCTCAGCCATGGTCATCCAAACGTTTCAAATTAACTCAAAACTTGAATTGAAAGCATTTCTGATTTAGATTCTGGTATATAGTAAACGAAAATTTTGAAATTTTTCAAAATAAAATTGCTCAAAAATGGAACATGGAATAAAACAGCTTATTTTGAATTGTCAAGTTTCAATTATGTTAAATCAAATATGCTTAAAGGCGGCTTAACTGAATTTAACATTTTTTTGTCAAGGGTTTTTTTGTTCTGAAGTTGTACCACTTATTTTATTTAATAAGATGATGAAAAAAACTCAATTAATCTTAATTTATTTAAAATTATTTCTGTGTTTAACTTGATTTCTTTTGTTAATCACAGTTTAATAACGAATAGAGGATTTTTTCATTGTTTTTATATAAATATTATTATTTAAATATTTTATTATCAAAAACAATGAATAATAATAATATATGTTAGCAATATTATGGTGAAATTCATGAGAAAATACCCATGTTCTTTATTAGATCACTAAGTTGAATTTTCGATCTCAAGCTAGTTGAGGAAAAAATATTCGATATATTAGTTAAAGTGATTCTGATAAATTATGTGAGTCTGCATACTCCCAAGTAAGCCAGGGATTCTGTGAACTCGATATTAAGATTCCCTGATTGGCCATTAACTACTTAAAGAGAAACTGGAAATTTAGAAAATCCCTGGACAACAATCTGTGAGTCTGCAGTAGACTTGGATGAAATTTCGTAAAACTGATGAAACCACCTGTAATTTTGTTTAAATAATCTTTGAGCTATTTCTAAATCATTCCACCATGTCTGGCTGAGTCAACTCTTTAAATGATTCTTCTATCATATAAACAAAATTTCGGAAATTTCCAAATTTTGAACGTTCTTAATATTCTGTTGATTTATTTTTCATTAAAAATCCAAGATATGAAAAACTATTTAAATAAATTATTAAAACAATTTATAACTGCATAAAGTTAATAAAATCGAATATAATTAACAAAAATTAAAATAAAAAACATTCAAAATTTGAAAATTTCCGAAATTATGTTTATATGATACAAGAATCATTAAAAGAGTTGACTCAGCCAGACATGGTGGAATGATTTAGAAATAGCTCAAAGATTATTTAAACAAAATTACAGGCGGTTTCATCAGTTTTCTAGCTAAATAAAAATAGCCTAAAGTAATTCAGATTCAGAAAATTTCTTTGCAACTTTTTGACCAAAACATACAATTTTTATCTTCACACGATGATGGGTTGATTTACAAAATCTAATTCGGCATATTTGATTCCTCTGTCTGATCGTGATCACAGAAATCGACTTCTGATCAAAGTTCAAAAAATTGATAATTTGTCACTAAAAATTGATCTAAAGCTAATAAATATGAAGATGAGAATTTATGATTTTTACAAAAGTCTTAATTTTTTCATCAGGAAATCGAGTTTGATCATGAATTTTAGGAATCTAGATTACGAGGCCCTCTTTTACGATACAGAGAAAAAAAATTAGAAAAAATCAATTTTTAAGGAAAATACGGCAAATTTTAAATCTTAGGGTAGTGCCAAATTCCCATTTTTTGAACTTTGAGTTGAAAATATTTGTTGATTTCAATGTGAGAGAGTGATCAAAGGTTGATTTTCAGGATCACAATAAGACAAAAAAACCGATGGTCATAATAAAACTTTTGATAAATTCGTCATTTTTCTGGGATCTAGAAATATCAAATTTCATTTACTTTCAAGTAGGGAAAATGATGAAAAAATCAAAATTTGATTTTGACATGATTATGGGGTGATTCTCAAAACCAGATTCAGCATATTTGATTTCTTTGAATAATTTTAATCCTTTAAATTAACTTTTGATCACTTTCTCACATTGAAATCAACAAAAATTTTCAACTCAAAGTTCAAAAAAATTGGAATTTGGTGCTACTTCAAGATTTGAAATTTGCCGTATTTTCCTTAAAAATTGATTTTTTGTAAATTTACTTTCTCAGTATCGTGAAAGAGGGCCTCGTAATCTAGATTCCTAAAATTCATGATCAAACTCGATTTCTTGATGAAAAAATTTTGTAAAATTCGTAAATTCCCATCTTCATATTAACTAGTTTTAGTTATAATTTAATATTAAGTTGAACTCTAAACTGGTAAATTGAGGTATTTTCATTGGTTTTTTTAATCATAATAATGGATTGAAGGAAAAATCTCTGGATTTTCATTCACAAATTGTTCAAATCCTTTGTGTGAACAAACATTTTAGAAATATTTTATCAGACATCGTTCTAGAGGGGAAATCTTTTGTTATTGAGATACTTTATCTTTTTCTAATTGATTGACTGATACCAGAATTGGATCTGCAAAATTCTTCCAGTACGATATTATTCAGAGAAGTACATTAATTTATAAAATTTGTAATATCTACTATGATGTCTAAAATTCATGTTTTTTTGAATAGTCCTTTTGCGAATAAAATAACTTTTCGAATCAAAGCATAAAACCCATTTTCATTGTGTTATCTTTTTCTGATCAAATAAACAGAATTTTTCGTTTTAATTCGGTACTAGAATGTTAAAAAGATAGTCTTGGAAATAGTCTTTTTAAATAAGAATCAACAAGATCAGATTTAGGCAGAGAAAATTTCTCGGAAAAAATTTTTTAATAAAAATATGGTAATTTTTCAAATTTCGATTTGGCGCCAAAATCTTATTTTCTCGAACTTTGAACTGAAGATTTTTATTGATTTCAAAAAGAGAGAGTAATCAAATGTTGATTTTCAAGATCATAATAATACAAGAAAGCCGAATATGCTGAATCTGTTTCAATTCATTATCGTTTTGGAGTCGAATTTCGATTTTTTGATCATTTTCACTATCTGAAAAACTATGGAATTTCTAAAACGGTGGATCTTTTGAAAATTTATCGGCGATATTCGACTTTCTTGTCTAATTCGGATCCTAATAAAACATCTTTTGATCACACTCCCACTTTCCTTTCAATAAAAAATCTGAGTTCCAAGTTCGAAAAAATGGGATTTTGGCGCCAAATCCAAATTTGAAAAATGAAATTATTTTTCTTCAGAATTTTCTTCCTCGGATCGTAAAAGTGACAATATAAGTAGGATTCAAAAAAATCTTATATATTCACATATTTTATGAAAAAATCGAGATTTTCGTAATAATCATAGAGCTGTTAAAAAGAACGTTCTAAAGTTGTTTTATCTGATTACAGTAAAACAAGAGGGTAAAATACTGTATACTCAATCAGATAAATAAGAAAAAATTTCCATAACAAAAAAATTAATAAAACTGAAAATAAAAACGTCCTCAGAAGCATCAGAATTAGCAAAGCTCTCTAGAGTTATTTCAAAATATCACAAAGAATCACTTTGAAACAACAAAAATTTTAGTTTTTCCTAAACTCAAACTCTTTCTTTGGAAAGGATCAAATAATTCTGAACAAAATTACATTCCAATTTCTAACGATAAAACTAAAATTCAACTTTCAAATTATTATAATTTTTTATCAAAAATTCCAAGTCACTCTGCTGAAAAACATGAAGGATACTCAATATCTTTTTCTCTGTAATGAATAGATACAGATTTAGTTTGGGTATAAAAATATCTCTTACAAATGAGTTTGCATATATAAACTAATAATAATAATTATAATCATAATTCACAGTGTTCGAAAAATATGTGATATGTTTATCAGATTTACATTCTCTGTTGGATCTCACTCAATCTGTTCGTTATCTAAGTAACTCTTCTTGTTTAACGGGACCCTGAGACGATAATCGATTTGAATATTCTTTTTGGTCCGCTTGGTGACGGCAATACTTCCATTAGTGTATTTATTCCTTTTCAGTGTCAAGATGGTGAGAAAGGCTCTTCGGAAATCCCGCATACTATAGGCGTAGATGATTGGATTTAAGGCTGAATTTGTATAGCCCAACCAGGTGACAATATTCATTATAATTGGCTTGTTAGAACCCATTAAATTAGGGAATAGAGCTTGAATTACATTGCAACTAAAAAAGGGGAACCAACAGATGATAAATATGCCCATGATCAAGGCTAAAGATCTGATGGTCTTTTGTTCGTGAAGGAATTGGCGAAAATTATTAATCCTAGCAGTAATGAGATTGAAAAATTTATCATTAGAATTCTGAGATAGTTCAAATTCATCATTCCTAATCATTGGATAGGTGGTACGTTCCCTAGGTGTTATTGACGGCGTTAACAAAACATCAGATATTTGGTTACTATTATCCTCTTTGACGTAGGACTTGTCAGGACTGGCTTTTGATCGATTGGAATCTTTCTTTTCGTATATTTTACTGTTATTTGTACCGCCACGATGAACCCGGAGGACAAACTCTTCGTTTGTTCCATTCTCATGGAATATTTTGGCGCCTCGTTTCACTGATTTATTCAGTTCATTGGCAGTCTTGTAGATTTTTGCGTACAACACTATCATAATGCATAATGGAATATAAAACGAAATCAGAGAGGAAATTATCAAATAACCAGAGTTCTCAGTGAATAGACACTGGGATTTATTATTCGGAGGGGATACGTGCCGCCACCACATGATTGCTGGGAAAGAAATCACTGATGAGCAAACCCAGATTACTGCAATCATTGTGAAACTGAGACGAGTGGTTAACTTTGTCGGATACGAGATTGGATCAGATATGGCCCAATATCTCTCCAGAGAGATGATGCATAAACTCAGTATGCTGGCTGTTGAGCAGAGAATATCTAGAGCATGCCAGAAGTCGCACCAGACATTTCCAAAGGGCCAAACCTGAAGACTTGTCCGATTCTCGGCTCTCGTTGTGAAATCATCATAAATTGCGAACGGGGTTACAACAATTCCGATGAGTAAGTCAGCCACCGCTAAGGAGAATATAAAATGATTTGTTTTATTACGCCTGAGATTTCCATCACACCTGACTGCAATCATGACCAGGATATTTCCAAATATTGTCACTAATGATATGAGACACGATATGACGCCAAGTAGATATACTATTGAAATATGCATTGCTACTAATAATTCCAATATTCAATAAGTAATTACACACAAAATGACGTGTTACGTTCGCTTCATTTGACAGGGAGATTGCGCTAAGAAAGACTCTTGATATATTTTTAGTTTCTTTCAAGTAATCCAGCGATCTTGAGAGAAAAAAGACAGACTTTCCTTCAAAACGAATGACTTGTGTATAAATATTACTTTTTTCATCATCATTTTTCGCAGCTGGCAATCACTTCATTCTCATTGGACATGGCAGATTGAACCAATTAAATGCAACACAGTGAACCAATGAGGACAGATTCATTCTAGGAATGATTAAAGTGTATTTTAAACTCTGAAAATGTTTGACAATTATGGAGATTAATTTAAAAATTCAGCTTTAAAAAAGATCCTTATTTAAGAAAAAGATGGAAATACTTTTGAGTCTTTTTCCCTTCTTTCCATATGAAATGGGTTTATGTTAAGTTAGTTTGTCTGGGATTTCTTCAAGTGACAAGATCCGGTTAGGTCTTAAGAGAAAGAGTAATAATTGATATCAAGAATCTAATCTGCTTCAAATAATACTTGTCTTTTTACCAATACAGATAAATTTATGATGTTTAATAAACACGAGATATGTCTCTTCAGTTGGTCGTACTTGTAAAGCAAAAATAAATGTTTAATATCGTTTGAGATGTTGTTGATAACAAAGATACCACTGAAATATAAACACAAAGGGTATATAGTCCGTTGTATAAGACTACTTGTAGCTTTTGTTATAAAAATACATCTGGTTGATCCTTGATTTTAGAAGTTAAGCTACCTATAGAATCAAAACACGTTGTTTTTGAACTTGAATTCGTCCTTAATATCAGAATATCAGGTATCAACTCATAATAATGAATTAAATAAGAACAAAAAAGTTGTAGGGCCAATCAAAAGCATCTGGACTGAGTAATAGACACGTATGAAATTTTAAAATTGTTCTTCCTCAGAATGAAGTTTTTTGAACTTTTTAAAATGGTGTATTCTACGCTTCTTCTAGCTCAATATCGTACTCAGACTTCAGAATCCAATGCTTCGTGGGCTTCAAATAATACCTAAAGTCACTAACTTTGTCATAAGAGAAAGTTGAATCGTTAGAATCAGAAAAAAAACTGAATTTATTATTGCTACTCCTTCATATATACCTAGTTGACATGAATTTACTTTTTTCTTCGGAAAGTCAGGAAAAAAATTATTTTTCGAATTTCGTGATAAAATAAGCAAATAAGTTGGGAAAACTTTTAAAAAATATCCAAAAAAAATCAATCTGGCCAAATTTAGGCCGTTTTTCGAATTTCGAAAATGCATCAAATTTCCACTTTTTCAACTTTCGAATCCAAAATTTTTATCGATTTCAAAGATTTGAAGCAGTTAAATGCAGATATTTGAAACCAACATTAGACGAAGAATTCGGCTGCAGAAATTCGTCATTACTGTGGGAAATCAAATAATATGAATTTATTGTTCATCACGAAGATGGATAATCCAAAATTTAAAAGTTTAACTTTTTCTTGAAAACAGTAGATTCCTCTCTACCTCCACGGCCCAATTCGAATTCTTCGTCTAATTTTGGTTTCAAATATCTGCATTAAACTGCTTCAAATCTTTGAATTCGATAAAAATTTTGAATTCGAAAGTTGAAAAAGTGGAAATTTGGTACATTATCGAAATTCGAAAAACGGCCTAAATATCACGCTTTAAAAATATGCCAAACATGATCTGAGTACTAATTTTTTTCTCGTGAGTTGTTCGGAGAAAAAAAAATTTCACCCTAGCCTAATGCCAACTTGTGAAGGGTCTGTTCATGATACGTGATTTTGAATATACACCTAATAAATATGAAGATGGGAATTTATGCTTTTTACAAAATTATGAATTTTTTCACCAATAAATCGAATTTGATCAAGATTTTTTGGAATCTAGATCGTAGGTTCCACTTTCAGGATCTGAAGAAAAAAAATTTGAAAAAAATCAAATTTTAAGAAAGTTATGGCATATTTCAAATCTAGCGATGGCGCCGGATTCCTATTTTTTTGAACTTTGAGTTAATAATTTTTGTTGATTTAAGAGTGAGAGATGGATCAAAAGTTGATTTTTAGGATCACGATTAGTCAAAGAAATCAAATATACTGATTCAGATTTTGAGAATCCGCCCATCTTCTTGTGAAAATCGAATTTTTATTTTTTGAACATTTTCACTGCATGAAAATCGATGAAATTTTGATGATTCAACATCCCTGGAAATTGGCGAGTCCATTGAAATTTTCATAGTCATAATCGGTTTCTTTGACTAATCATGATCCTAAAAATCAACTTTTGATCCATCTTTCACTCTTAAATCAACAAAAATTATTAACTCAAAGTTCAAAAAAATAGGAATCCGGCGCCATCGCTAGATTTGAAATATGCCATAACTTTCTTAAAATTTGATTTTTTTCAAATTTTTTTTCTTCAGATCCTGAAAGTGGAACCTACGATCTAGATTCCAAAAAATCTTGATCAAATTCGATTTATTGGTGAAAAAATTCATAATTTTGTAAAAAGCATAAATTCCCATCTTCATATTAACTAGCTTTATATTCAACAAAAAGATATTTTTATTTTGAGTTTTTCTACTTTAATTTTCTGATCCTTACACATTCAGTTTAATGTATTCAGGTTACTTTAAATAAAAATGTTACCTCTGGAACGAAATTTTGGTCTTTAAAGTGTTAAAGTTAAAATTTATTTTTAAATGATTAAACTTTTGGGGAAAAAAACAACGTAAAATGATACTGTAAGTAAAAGTTCGAAAAAGTCAAAGTCTGTCCAAGTGATGGAAGTCCGTTGAAAGTAGACTGCCAAAATGCTTTTCTTGATTTACATGAGGATTTATTATTGAAATACTTGAGAGTTAATTTAATCATATCGATAAACGATTTCAGTAATGTTGGAGAATTTCGTCCAAGTCTACAATTTATAGCATTGAAAGGAGAATCATTACAGAATATCTCCCATAGTCTGTCTGGGATCTTGCAGAGCTCTTATTTTCAGAATGGTTCTTAAAAATTTTAAACTTGCGCCAAAATTTTTTACTTAATTTCAGCAAACGAAGTTTCCTGTAGATTCCTACCAATTTTACCTTAGTTTTCAAAATACATATATATTAATCATAGAAACAATTTTGTCATTATCTAAAGCTGTTCTGGAAATAGTCTTCGCATATGCCGAAACCAAGAAACTATTAATTTCTCAACAGAATTGAAGGCAAAAACATAAAAATAAGAAATTAAATTAAAGATTAAGAAATTTTGTGATCTGAAGATCCATTATTAAAAATTTTAGAGACCTTCAAAATTGTGAGAATTATTAAGATTTTTTCAGAGAAATCAAAAGACCATCAGAAGTTGTGTTAATTAATGAAAAAATTCTTCAAAAAGATTTTCTCATTAAATTTTTAGAGCAAATTTTCAGAATCACTAATTTTATTCAAGTTCATAAAATTAAAATGTATTATCTTGAAACAAAAGTTGTTTTTCAATTACTTATTGTTTAAATTTTAATTTTCAACACTTATAAAATATAACTGAATTAACGTTTGTAATCAGCATTTGTTGATTAATTTTAACTCGGCTTGAAAATATCAAGAATCTTCACAATATGAGAGATTAAGTAATAAATAATTCTGGGGGCGCTGACTAATGGTCATGCTGGTAGTTAGAACGACGAAAGAGGTTAGGTGAATAAAAGCTTTTATTTTCGTCGGCTCTCTTCAATTCATACAGGACAAACTAACGGAACCCCCAGACCTCATAGAAACCGACCCAGAGGCAACGAACAAAATACCTCCAAAAGTCCTATGCTCCTTGATCCATATGACAGTCCAAAACATTGATTTCAGATTCAATGGCTCCTACTTCCGACAAATAGATGGAGTAGCAATGGGAACCCCCTCGGCCCAATCCTTGCAGACATCTTCCTTGCGAGCCTAGAAACCACGAAAATGGCAAAAATCATCGACGAGTGTTACCTATACATCCGATATGTTGACGATACCTTCCTCATGCTGAAAGAAGACCAAGACCCTGACGCTATCCTAGCTGAGCTAAACTCAATGCACCCCAGGTTGAAATTCACCATGGAAGTAGAAAAGGACAACAGTCTCAGTTTTCTTGACGCCAAAATCCAAAAATGCACAACCACGAAAACCTTTAGCTCAAGTTTACACCGTAAACCAGGGATCCCTACCCAGTACATGCCCTTCACCAGCTTCAACCCCACAGCGACAAAAAGATCCCTAGTGAGATCCGAGTTCCTAAGGATCAAACGAGTTGTGTCAACCCACTTACAAGACGACGAAAGGAAACGCACAACTGAATTATTCCAGTCCAGCGGATTCCCAAAAGAATTCATCCGAAAACATGCAAGGATCAAAGAAAAAGACATTACAGCAACAGATGAAAAGAAGGCTCTAATCCTATCCTTACCGTTCAAAGGTGACGTGCCCAATACAATACTCAGAAACAAACTAAGCAAAATCACAGCGGACACGTTTCCCGGGTACCAAATCCGTCACACCTCGAAAACCACCAAGCTACTGAACGATCGAAATAAGGACCGAGTACACTGGCTCAATAGAAGAAACGTCGTCTACGAGTTCAAGTGCTCCTGTGGCCTATCCTACATCGGAATGACGACGCGAACCATTGGCGAAAGGGGCAAAGAACACCTAACAGCGAACAATAAGACCTCTTCAATACAAGAACACCTGAGGGAAACAAACCATCCAGCAGGCCTTGAGAACTTCAAAATCAGATATATGGCGGACCCGAAATTCAGTAAAGACAAATCAAAAACGATCCTGGAAATGGCTGAGGCCAAACTTGTCAACGAAGAGAAACCAGCGCTCTGTGCTCAAAAACTCCTGGGGAGACAACTAGGATTCACTGGCACAAATTACCACAAAGCCCATAATATCATCAAGAAGGTCTCAAAACTGACTGCAAACTCAGACACAAAAATCCCTTCAGGTTTATCCTTGGCTCATAAAACACCTACCTCAACATTAGTTGATAAATCTCTCTCCAAGAATAAACCCGGTTCCTCCACCCATCCTGGCGACAAAACATCGAACGATTCCACATTGAGACCCCTAATAGCCTCAACGCAACGCCCAGCTGATGATCAATTGACGACCATCCCCGCAACACCAGAATCCCACTCAAAACCTCCCCGAGTGGGTGTTGATCAGACTTTCACACCCTTGCTCTGCTCGACTCGATTCACAGCTCAAAGCGATATGTTCAAGGTCCCACCCAACAACTCCACCAAAATCCAACACTCAACTCCAATCCCAGACATGGCAACCTCGATGGCAACAGAAAATCAAACCTCAACATTAGTTGATAACCTACCCTCCACAGGCTGCCACGTCACACAAGCCCCTCCCCCAGCAACATTCAATGATCGAAAAAGATTCTTTTCTCAACCGGAAATGCAAGCCTCTGACCCCACTCGAAAACGAAACGCATCGACATCACCCCAACAACCCAAAGCGAGGAGAAAACGGGGGACGAAGGTAGCAACGGGTACCCAACAAATCCACAAATTCTTCACAGCAAACAAACAGTGAAGAAGCCGATCCCATTGATCAAAAACACGAACAGAATCCCTATTGGTCCGAAACAAATGAATAATTGCTATTGGTCAAGACAGCCCCTTTCATGTTCTTGTAATATATATATATAACTGCTCAAGTCGGTGTAAGGTCTGAAGAGAGCCGACGAAAATAAAAGCTTTTATTCACCTAACCTCTTTCGTCGTTCTAACTACCAACATGACCATTAGTCAGCGCCCCCAGAATATTTTCGAGGAAATAAGGCAATTAATGTCCCAAAATAAATAATTGCTGAAAGCTTCAATAGATGCCAACAGACATCGAAATTTCCTCAGAGAAGAAATAAAAACAGGCTTCAAATTATCTGGCTGTGACTCATCTTCGTCTTCAGCTGCTGTAATTTTTTCTTTAATCTCTTAAGACTGTAAGCTTGTTTAGAAACAACAGGCTCACAACTGATAAAAGCTATCAAGCTAAGCCCTGATCTGAATTCTATTGAAAACTTAATTCACTTATTGGATAAATTTTGTTGAAAGTCTATTGTGAAAATTAAGATAGAAAACTGGGATTCAAACAGCCTAATATTGAATTTTCTCCAATTTTAAATTAAAAAACGCAATTTATCATGGGCTTCGAAGGGGTCTAAAGACAGAAATGAATTTTTATTTTTGATTAAAAATCAATTTTCATTCATTTGTATATTTACTCATAAGTATGCCTTTCATTATTTATTTTTTAAGGACAAAAATACCATTGAATCTCAATTTTTAAATGAATTTTTGGAATGAAATGAAAATGAAAACTAATGAAAAGAAAAAATTTATATTTGAAATAAAATCAAAATACTTGAAAGTAAACCTGATTTAAGAAAAAAATTTTTTTCGAGAGCGGAATCCAGAATGATCTTCGATCAACAAGTCAGGGTTGAAAAAAATTTTTTTTCTTCTTGATCTGATCCAATTTTCTGGGTCGATCACACGAGTAAGGGTCAAATTTCCTCAAAAATTCTGATTTATTAGGTTAGAAATCTCTAACTTGTCAGATAAACTTTTTGTGATGAATTCATTTTAAAATATTTTTTCAACCCTGTTTTTGATCCAGGATCTGAGATCTGATCTTGATCGGAAAAAATTATTTTTTCTTCCCAAATTGATCTTTATCTATCCCTCTTTCTGAGATATCATTTATTTGGTTCGAAATAAAAAAATAGCTAAGAAAATCATATTTTTAACGTCAGCATCAAATCTAAGACTATTTCCAGAACAGCTTTATTAGACTTGGACTAATTTTTGCAGAATTACTTAAATCGCCCATGGATATGAACTAATCTTCAAGTATTTAAATATAATCCAACCAAATTTCGCTTCAAAACTCCTCTCCATGCTTCTGGAATAAGATAAACAGAATTGTGAAAACTTTTTTGACCTATCAAAATTGTATATTCATGAAAAATAAGAGAATTTCTTTTTGAGCTATTGAAAAATCAATTTTAATAAGATTTAAGTCATTATTACAACTTTAAAGAATTAATGTGAATTCAAGTTTAAATTATAAATATAAAATAATAAAAAAACGTTTTAAATTTGAGAATTTTCACAATTTTGTTCATCTTATTCCAGAAGCATGGAAAAGTATTTTGAAGCGAAATTTGGTGGGATTATATTTAAATACAGTACTGTACTTGAAGATTAGTTTTTTCATATCGATGGGCGATCTATGATAGGCTGCAGTAAATTAACCAGATTAACAGTTTAAATTCATTATGAAATTCGCGAAAGATTTATTTTCGTTCTGATACTGAAAGATCCTAGGTCGGTCTCAATATTGCATTTTAAAGATGGAAGTATAGAATTAATTTTCTCCTATTTTTCTTAGTGAGAGAGTTTGATCAATTATTAATCAAGATCCTAAATGTATAAACGCAGATACATAACTCTCCCGATATAGCTGCCTAAATATCGTGCACAAAAATACTTCTCCAAGTAGCAGATACTTAAAATTCACATTGAGAAAAATTTTAGGATTCTCTTGCAATTTAATCCGTGTTCTTTTACTAACTAAAATGGATATTTTTAAAAATCTCCCACGTTTAGGGATATAACTTTCCTAAGGCTCTGGAATATCTCTCAGGCTATTTGAACAAAATAAAAGTCGAATAAAGAATGAAAATGTGACCGATTATTTCATAAATGAGGCATACTCATCAGGTGGATACATGCCACATAAGTACAAATTTGCAAAGATAAATATTCTAAAGTTGATTGATATGAAGATGGGAATCTATGTTTTTTACGAAAACCTCGAAATCCCTCGAAAATGGCGGATCTTTCGGAGATTTGTCAGCTTTCTTGTCTTATTGTGATTCTGAAAATCAACTTTTGATCACTCTCTCTTTTTGAAATCAATAATTTTTTTCAATTCATAGTTTCGAAAAATGGGATTTTGGCGCCAAATCAAAATTTGAAAAATATTTTTCTTCAAATCGTCAAATTTGACAACATGAGCAGGATTCCAAAAAATCTTTGATCTTTCAAATAAAAAATCGAGGTTTTCGTAGAAATCATAATTCAAAACTTCCTATAAACTAGCTTTACCATCATTGGTTCAAATTATGTGATATAGTTGACATCATCTTCTTTCTTTATTCAATATAACTTCGGCGATTGAGCTTAAAAAACCGAGGTTTGAAGACATCTCATAGAACAAGAATTAGAATCAGTTTCAGTAATTTTCCTGTATATTAGAGAGGCATTTTAAAGAGAATTTTTCAATGTAAAAAAGTTCCTATTAAACCATGTACAGTTAATTACACACATGATGGCTCACTCTTTCCCTCATTTTTATATTAAAACCTCACTGATGATAAGATAGGAAGCAGTTCTCAATGCTAAACATTCAATACTTTCTTTTAAAAAGAAGTTTATCACAAGTATCAAGATTCAAAATGACGCAAAATTTTTAATTATAAAAAGCATGAGCCTCAAATCCGTGTCTTTCAGTAAACAAGTCCAGGCCATGGAATCAATAAGCCTTCAAATTCTCAAATCTATCAAAGAATTTGATTCGGATTCACATCAAAATTGTCTTCTATTCATCAGACAAGACTCAATTTATATCGACCATATTACTAAATTAACATTTGACTTCAAGAAATGCCAACTTTATACATACAAACAATTGAACAGAATTCAGCAAGAGATCAAGTCCATCAAAAGTAGAAATTTTGTTAGGGCGATTTGTCATTAGTCAAAACACTTTCTCAACAGAAAAGATATCACCAACATTGATTTCAATCACATAGATAAAATCGACCAAGCTTTCCGTGCAAGCGTCTATTCGTCGTTTTGAATCTCATATTAATCAATCAGTCCTACATTTGGGATTCCCTTCAATTAAAACTAAACATTTTCCAATTAAATATCGACTCGAAGTGATAGGACGTTATGAAGATGGCTTTAATATCGATACTATATCCAAGGCATGTCTCAAACAGAGCATCAAGAGATATTTATCCCTAGGTGAGAAGAAACTTGATTCCATCGAAAATAGATCTCAACTCAACACGGAATGAAGACCATTCCACTGTTTCTGAAGAAATTCTAATGGAAAAAGTTTAAGAAATCCTGACTGACAATCAATTAGTTGGAATGCGAGAGCTTAATTAATTTCTACAGTTGCAGTTTTTACCTCCAAATTGTACTTCAGTTTGCCAACCCATAGATGTAGGAACAACTCGATCGTTTAAATGCGCTTATCGTCTTCTTCTTGAGGAGGTCAGATTGTCACGGGTCATCAAACTCCACGAAATTAAACGAAATTTGAACTTGAAAGAATGTCTTTATATCGCGAAAGAAGCCTGGAATAATGTCGATTCCAGTACGATCAAAAATTGCTTCAACAGTGTGAAGTTTATCAACAAGCTTAATGCTGAAAATACTTTAAACCTCAATCAAGAAATAACCTTGTTGCATGATTATTTAGAAGCAGAGAAGAAGAATGGACTTCTTGATAAATTGAAGAAAAATTTCTCTATGGCTGAAAATTGAGAAGAATTAATTAATTGATATTTTTGATTTCAATGAATAAATTGAAGATAAATTGAAATTTTTTCTTTAGTTAGTTTGAGTTAAAGTTTGGGATAGAGACTGTGAAAATGATTGAATATTGGATAAGAAATGATACTTTATCCTGATTAGTTATTGTGTTTCTCTAATTCTATTGGTCTACCGAAAGACAGCAGAGAGGTATAAATATAAAAATGAGGGGAAGAGTATTCATCCTATGAGCCATCATTAACTGTATTTTAAATTTTGCTTAGATACCCCAGATTGAAATTGAAAATGCCAATTTTTGAATTAGCGCCAACTAATCTCAATGAATTTTTCTGCTACAATCGATAAAAATCAAAATTTTGAGCTGTTTGTATGTAATTTTAAAAGAAATAGGTTTTTAAGGTATTTAAAAAAAAATTATTTTTTGAATTCTAGAACGGAATGGGCTAAAAAATTCCGAAAAAAATTCAATCTGACCAAAATTAGGCCGTTTTTCGAATTCCGAAAATGCAACAAATTCCGATTTTTTCAAGTTTTGAGCCTAAAATTTTCATCAATTTCGATGATTCGAAGCAGTGATAATATTTTGGATCAAAATAGAACGAACTAGCGCCCAGTCCACATCATGTGATGTAGAACGATCTTTTTTAATGTTGAATAATTTATTAAATTTGTAAACTGAAGCATATTCTTTCAAAATAAATATGTAGTATGCCTTTAATTAACTTATTATAAATTAAAAATTACTTATGAGTAGTTTGTGACAGGAAGATTTATTTTTAGGTATTAAAATAATACATAAAAACAAATTTATAATACTTTACTGTTAGTTCTATTTTGTTTACTAATTCGACGCGAAGAGGTCACAGATCTTGCCACTAATTATAGATAAGCTAGTTGAAAAATATAGACGCGTTTCCTCTTTATTGAGAAACTTTAGTCTACCGTAGCTGAGACTCTAATCGGGGTCTTGATCATTGAAAGTCCAAAACTGAGACGACTGGATTTGCTCAACCCAGACAGACCTCACTAAAATAAGATAAATAATTTAAATACTTTATAGAAAAAAATTTTATAGGTTTTTTTAATGATTTCTTTTGATCTTCATCGTCATGAAATCTTTTATAGACTGGATCAGAGAAACAATCTATTGGGCATTTATAAAATGAGTTTTTCACAAAACCAGAATTTCCTAATAAAAACCGGAATCCCTTTCTGTCTTTAGATTGTTATCTTTCTGTAAAATGAAACTTAAAGCATATATTTTCTCTATGAATAACAGGATGAAAATTAAATTTATTTTTAACAATGAGAACTTATTCTTGGATAAAAAAGATTGCTTTGATCAATTAACAAAATACAGTGGCATGATTTTATTCAAAGGACACAGGGGGAAATAAAAAAATGGATAATTTTTTAAGAGTTTGTGCAGAATTTTCCCAAATTCCAAAAATTTAATTTTTGTTAAAATTTCCCAAAAAACTGAAATTTGCAAAAATCAAATTACTTGTCTTAAGCCTGATTACACAATTAACCTAGTTAGCTCATTAAAATGAAAGGAAAATTCTGCTATACGATGGGACGCGAAAAATTCTTTGTTTAAAAACCGGACGTTAAACATGGAGTAGCTGTAAAAACTCATAAAAATTGTCATATATTTCGGCTTTAAAAGCTCGCTAAAGCTCATATTTTCCATAAATCTTAGAGTTTATTTCGATATCTTGTGAAATTCAAACAGATATGTACGGTTTAAGTCAATGGATTCATTCAAGAAATTAAATCAACCAATCAGAATCAAGTATTTTATTCTTCATAAAAATATTTAAAAATTCATTTATCTATAATCTGGTTTTTTCATCTTTTAATTAAGTTGATCAACCCTCTACTAGTCAAAAGGTTCGGTTTTGGTAGTTTGGCTAACTTAGAAGCTTGTTGCCACGAACTAGATAATTACCAGAGCAACCCACCTATTTTCGTGTAGTTCTAATAAATCTAGATTTGACGCAAAATGCCCAATTCTTCGGCCAAGTATTTTTTCAAGATGATTTTTCTTCAAATCGTAAAAGTAGGCAACACGGTCTGGAATTCCTAAAAATCTTTTGATGAAAAAAATTGAAATAATAGAAATCTCCCAACTTCACATCAATATCAACTTTAATATGGACAAGCTTTAGAATGAAGGAGGATGATGAGGACATGAATTTTTTTTGTTTTGTTTAACATGTGAAATTCTCAGGAAATGGATGTATTGTTAAAATCTCCTTGACAGTCTTCATTCTGGTTTGAGAACAAAAAAACAAATTCAATTTTCCATGTTTAACGTTGAGATGTTATTTATTTTGTTTGGTGAAATCTGTAATCTTGAAATATCATCCTCAGAGCATAGAAAACACACAAACTGGGATTTATTTTTCGGTAATTAATTCATTCATTCAGAGGAAAGCAATCATCTTTTTCTATTAGTGAGATTTATTCAAATTCAGAATAAATAATACCCTACCTCTCTATGTTAACCTCTCTCTCTGCCCATAGTTATTGGAGATGAATTGAAATAAAAACAAAGCATTTCAAGCAGGACTAACAAATTAGAATGAGAAATTACACTATTCCTACAATCTCTCCAATTGCTGATCCCTATTTACTCTGAACAACTCACAAGAGTACTTACTTATCTGATAATATTTAGTACTCAGTGATCATGTTTTGCATATTTTTAAAGCGTGGAAGTCATACTCCTTTCTGTCATTGTCCTTTTTTCCCACAATATCCCACGGACAACGGAATTCACCATGAGGGTCCTCCTGATGACAAGATGATTAAGATTTTTGGAAATAAGAAACCCATTAAATGGCCAAGGTATTCCGGATTTTAGTGATTATGTAGTAAAAATTCATTGAAAATTGAGCGGCGATTTGAAAAATTCTGGATTTTTGAAAAATAATGACAAAAGCATTTTCGACACATGCCGAATCAAATAACAATCCGACTGAGAAACTTGCTGAGGAAAAGCTGAACGAATGCAACTTCATGGCTGAGTCTTACACTATCCAGACACTATAAAGCACTTAAGATGATGAAGAGGAACAAAAATATCCTGCTCACGAAACCAGACAAATGGTTCTCCTAAGAAAAGAAAGAACAAAATACTCTCTGATCGTTCGAAGTTTACAAAGACCAGAACAAAATTCAAAGACAATGAGGAACTAAAGCTGATGCTCCGGAATAAACACATAGATCAGGCCCCTTACCTGAACCTCAGATGTTCATACAGCATAGCCAACAGGTTATATGGACTCCTAGAAAGTACACGGAATGAACCGAAGTGAAAGTGATCCAGAAATGGAGACCAATGCTGGATATGAGTTATGCAGCAACGAATGAATGGCTGACTGAGATTCTTAACCAATGAAAACAGCATTGTGTCAAATTGCCGCTCAATTTTCAATGAATTTTTACTACGCAATCACTAAAATCCGGAATATCTTGGTCATTTAATGGGTTTCTTAAGTTTTATCTCTAAAAATAGTAAACTTATCATCAAGATGCCCTTCATGGTTTAAATTCGTTGTTTTTATTATGTCCGTGGGATATTGTGGGAAAAAATAATGATTTTGATGCTTTAAAAATATGCAAATCATGATCAGTGAGTACTAAATATTATCAGAAAAGTCAATCCTCTCGTGAGTTGTTCGCAGAAAAAAAACATTTCATCATAGCCTAGTGTGCATATTTTATTGATCAGAGAGTTATTACACCAATCAATCAAGAATGATTACAAAATCTAGTACTACTCATTAAAAATTGCTGAGCCTCTAATGAGAAAAGAGATTAATCAAATTCTGAGAATAGAAAGATGGATCCTAATCGATTTCTTTAGATTTTTAATTAATTTCCATAGAGAAATACAGTCAACAACAATGCAGTAAAAAATTCTTCAACGATACAAATTTGAGAATTTCAAGTAATCTGCATTTGTGACATTTTTTTCTGATGGATTTGCATAAATTCTCTGATTCCCTTTGTACAAAGCAATTATTTGTTATAAAATTAACGATATCAGCTATAGAAAACTCTTAACCATCACACACAAAACTAAATTTGTTATTTTTGTAACTGGAAGGTTCATATGCCTCATTCAGACCATAATAATCAGGACAAACTCGAATTGCCTCAACTTGAAATATATCTTCTTCTTTCCATATATATTGAAAATAGTAAAATTCATTGAAATATATTTTCTAGATCCTTTTATTTCTCAATGGTCACTAGTTAGTAGTTAACATAGTAAATTTCATTGAGAGAATAGAATATTCTAGAACAGTTATCGCTAATCCTTGTTCAGTTGAATAATTTTGAAAAAAATTTCAATGAAAATTCTAAAATAGTCTTGACTAGAGTACTGTTTTTCTTTCAAATTATTAGCGAAATTGAATGCTTGAAAATATCTAAACATAATTTTCAAATCTGCAACAGAGAATAATCGAAGTCTAAACTAAGATAATTTAAGTGTTATTGATCAGAAATTGGGTCACTTTTTGACCCAAAATCTTCAAAGTCTTAGCAGATAGAGTTCAGGTGATTGCATATTTGAATTCTACAGATATGATAACTCAAGAAAAGTTTTTTATCTATGACTCTGGAAAGTAGGTTTTTAAAAAAACGTTTTAAACAAAAATTTAATTTTTGAAAGAATCAACTTTCTTTGAGCTATAGATCTATGATAATAGAGCTGAGATCATTGCATTTTCCTATCGAATGCTTGGTAAAAGAAGTAAAAGAGATTTTTTGAAATCGTAACATTTACTAAATTTGAAAATACTTTTGTTTTATGTTATTTTCGTAAAATTTTGGGATATTTTGACGGACCTATCTTTTATTTTATTACGTATTACTAATTCACGTAGTTTTCAAACACTTTCGAAAATCCAATTAAATTTATAAATTAGAAAATTAAAAGAAGATGTATAAAAACCAAATTTACATTTCTCGACGAATCATCAATTCTTTAAAAATTATATAAGTTAAAAGTTCATTCATTATAATTATGGTAGTAATATCCATTCAAAATTTGTTGGCGTGGATTTAAAAATTGTAATTTCCAAATGAGATTTTGAAACAAATTTAAAATATTTAATTCCCAAGTATTTTTTTCTCAAAATTTATTTTTCCATCGAATGAGCAGATAGCCTAAAAAGTTGTGAAAATCTTTATTACCCTAATCTACATGGTTATCTTGTATCTGTAATGGAACTAAACAGAATTTAAAGCAAGTATGAGAATTTACAAAATTCTCTATTCATCAAAAAAACTCGACAATAATGACAATCCTATCCTTATATCGCCTAGAAAGTCTCTTGCGATTTGGTAGCACATTACCCTTTAACAAGGGAGAACTGACTGAATGAAAGAAAAAACAGAAATACATCTTGATTCTTCTGAAATGAGTCTTTTCAATCGATGTCTTGCATACAGAGTTATCAGAGTAATCCATTTCTCTTGACACACACAATCTTGTCTTTATTTATCACGAGAGAGAGGGAGTTATCGTACGAGGATTTATCTCTCTTCTATCTTATTTTCTTGTCTGTTTAACTTGATATTAAATTTAATTTACAATTTGATTTTGAGTCTATTAGTTGTATTAGAATAATTATTATAATTATTCTCAAGAGTGACGATATCTTTTTTTGGCTGTTACTCGTTTCTTGAGTTTTTAAGGCGATTTCAATTTCAGAGATCCAGATTTCATCAATGAAATTTTAAATATTTTAAATACATATAGCATTAATGGTCACTTTTTCCTATGTTGAAATTTAATAATTCCAGTCATGGTTAATCCTTGCTGTGCTTAATGATATTTATTCAGCAATTATTACAATCTTGTAAAATCTCTTTTTAATTGCTTTTCAAGTTTTTATTTCATGAGTATTTCGGGACTATTTCTTGGTACTGATTTCCATGCTCTCGAATTTGAATCAAATTATTCCTCTGAATTGATTCAAAATATCATGAATTTATAAAAGAGATATTACTCACTACTTAAAAGTAGCGCGCTTAGTTTTCGATATGCAAGGCGGATTTTAAAATTTATGGAATCGACTTTACCAATTTCTCTTACATTTCTCTTATTGGGCACTTCTTTCTCATCCCAGGTACAATCCCTCTCATGTCAGGCACAACAAAAACTCTTATACATTATAATTAAAATTTGTAAAAATTAATGTTTCTATATAGAACTACAAATAAATGGAGTTAGACATCTATGATTTTTACAAAAATCTATCGAATTAAAGCTAGAAAAAAATTTGCTCATTTTCATTGTACCTGTCAGTGAACTACACGAGAACACTTTTACATTTTAGGATGAAACCGTCATTCTATGGATTTACAGTCAATAACCAAGAGAGAAACAAGAATAGTGGAATGACAAATTAGACGTAGCTTCTCAAAAATAGTGGAATGATATGGTGTATTCGAAGGTATATAAGGCAATTTCATACCCTCACACACATCCATGTGTTTGACTCAGAATCTTAACATTGAAGTATAGGGAGGGTAAT